>JAMZAV010012246.1:0-17436 GCA_024449915.1 Sweltsa coloradensis
GGTAATTTTTAAAATGAGTATATGGTCAATTTAAATTTTGTTATTTTAACCTTTTAAATTGTGGGACAATTCTTTTTTTTTTAAGTTTTGGGCCGGGTTTTTGTTGAGCTATTTTTTCCAAAACAAATTTAAATTTCAATTTTTAAAATGGGGTTGATTTTTCCCCTTTTTTTGCCCCAGGGCCCAAACGAGCTTGAAATACAAATCTCGCCGAGCCGGACGAAATTTACCCCTGGGTAGGCCCCATCGCGCATAGTAAAACAAGAAGAATGTCCATACCCATTGTTTCTTGTGTGTTTTGTAATTGTGTTCCGAAGTAAGCTTGAAATTGCCGTTTCTTATCAATAATACGAAGGATTAATTATAGTCTTGTGTCCGATTTTTATTGAGTATTGTAGAACATAACATATATAAATCCTAATTTCCCCCGTATCTATTCTTTTCATATATTTTTTCCCCTTTTCGAATCGGTTGTGTTTTTTTGCTCAAAGGTAGATTTTTTTGGTATTTCTATTGACATCTGCAAGGTGCCCCGAAGCACCAAAAATTCATCCAACGCGCGTTTCCCATCTTTTCCGTTTAAAACTTTTTTTATAAAAAAAATATTTTATTTGATTCGGAGAATGACCCCTTTTGAGTAACCTTAATCAACCAGCCCCAATGCACCCCTCCCTGAACTGACTAGCGGATTTTTTGGTGTAGACCAAACGTGAATAAGATATTTTAACATTTTTGGGTTTTCCCTTCAATGAACGGTTTTGAAACACTGTACAAATTGCTTTGAATGTTTTTTAAAAAAAGTCCGCGGGAAAGGGCGCAAGGTTTGCTAAATCCGCTACGCCAGAAAACCGCCCCTTTCAATTAAAAACTTGATCATTTAGGCCCATTTGTGAGAAGAAAGGGGGTAATCAAGATCTTTTTTGTGTTAATCGAAAATCTCACGAAGTATGTACATCTCTTCCTCCGTAAACCCATGCAAGGTATGTAATAAAGTCCTAGAAACCCTTTATTTTCACGAGGTCTGCCGGATGCATATTTCTGATCGGGTTCGTGTTATACCTCAAAAGAAATGCAGATTCTGTCAGCAAACGTTAAAAACATAATTTTAAACTAAACCCAAACATCCGCGCGAAAACGGACAGGTCAACGGGTAAACAGAACTGTTTACCTGTCTAAGCATGGAAATGGATGTAAAATGACTGAAGTTAACGGATTTAAAAATTTCCTAATAAACACTAACTATACTGCGTTTGACTGTTACAGGGGCTATAAACTGGGGTACCAAGATGAATTTTACGTCAATTAACGAGCAATGAAACAATACACCGTGGATAACCTCCCTGCAGCAGCAAGCAGTCAACTATTGATGAAGCAAGATCAGATAAAGGGTTTCATTTCCCGGGAAAAACACTGCGTAGGTGACAAGTATGAATTTTTGGGAGAAGGGGTGGTGATGCTTTTCGTGCCCCTTCCAAAAACCGGGGAAGCGCCAAAGACTAAAGCAAATTTTTCGGGGACCGCTAGTGAAAAACCGTGTGCTTCCCCCGATCTTACCCAGTCAGTAAAGTCAAGGAGTAGATAAAGGCTTTTTTTCCCACGGACTACGCTCAGTATCTAAATTAAATCGTGGGGATCGCAACCGCCAATGATGAGGGTTGATCCGAATCATTGATGACCCTAGTATGTGAATTAAATATCAGATGATAGAAATTCCGAGTAGTAAATAAAGAGTAAAACGAGTGGGTAGCGACCCATTACTAAACGATTTTGTGATTTGAAAAACTGACTTTTTATGAATATTTTTTTTTTTTTGGGTAAATTAAAAAATTTTTTTTCCTATGAATCCCTATTTGAAGGGTTCTGATGTGTAGGTTTATTGAGGATTAAAGACAGGCAACATTACAAAAAAGGTGTGTTTTTGACGCTCTGCCCTAGGCCTTGCCAGATGCACGGCCCTCTCTACAACCCCAGGGGAAAGGCCCCTTTTCCCAAAGGCGGTCCCTTTTATAATGCACAAATGCAGGGGGCGGTGTACATATGACATCTGTCCTCTCCCATTTTCACCAGAAAAACATATTTTAAATATTCCCTAATTATTATTTTTCTTAATGTTATTATTCATTAACAAAAAAACAAATTTTAAAAACATATTTATTATAATTTTTAAATTTAAACAAAAAAACTAAAATTTAAATTAATGCTCAACTTTTTGGGCTTTCTGTCTCCTACCAGCTCGTAACATACCTTTATTACTAGAGTATAGTAGTATTAGGGATTGTTATGGCTCTATTGTCTATCTTGAGCAAAAAGTAGAGGGTTTTAAACTTTTCACCTTCTTCCTCATCCCTATAAGGCTCGTATGCCTTTCTAAAATGGACGTTACGTCTTACCACATTACCTTTTATTATTTATACATTGTATGACCTGGTATTCATGTTTTTAAATTCCCTTTTCCTGCTTCCCACTTTTTGTTATTAACATTTCAAATTCTATTTTGTCACCTGGCTGAAAATCAGTCTATTGATAGGGGACTTATCATAAGTAAATTTTTTGAAAATTTTGTTTCTTTTTAAACACAGGTTTACATTATGATTTTGGGAACCAAAAAAGATTTAACAATAGGTTTAGTTCGGGTCATTTTTGACTTAAAATATCTGAGTAGGAGAAACATTCATTCCTGAAACAGTAAGTTTCATACTCTAAAAAGCAGTTACAAGTCGTGTTGCATGATCGGTTTTTTTTAGGATTGATTTGCTATACCCACACTTTTTCGAAAGTCCGTTTGACTTCGGTAAAATGGGTTTGACGTCACGATTTCAAAACCCCAAATTTTTTGCAAACTCTCTACACTTATAATATTGAAGGGCATATTATCACAAATTTTTTGAGGGGATGCCATGTACACTAAATTTTTTCAATTTTCTAATGATTTTCACTTGAGTTTTTTTTTTTAATTTTTAAACTATATCCAACCCTTGGAAAAGAAACCCTTTAAAGCAAAATAATTTTTCCCTTTGAAATCAATATGTCTACAGCTTATTTTCGAATGGTAATTGGGAACTTCATAGGTAGGCTTTTTTTAATATTTGCTCTTTTAAATTTTTTCCATACTTTATTTTTTTCTTTTAAAATTTCTACATAAAATGCTAAGAGTAGGCCAATAGAACAGTTGTCTTAACCACTTTTGGTTTTTCTCAATCCCCAAAATGAGGTTGATTGCTTTTTTTCATCATTTCAAACCCTTTAAACAGTAGTACAACTATTTTTTTTCTAAATACACCCGTTTGAAATGAACATCATTTTTGTTTCCCCAGTATAATTTTACATTTTCGCAAACTTCTAGCTTTTGAATTCCCATCCACTCAATGAATATTTGACTTTTCTTTAAAACTAGCATCATTTTCTTTGCTTCTTAAAACTGAGCTATCCTCTTTTTCACTCATAGCTATTTCCCGTGTCAGACATGAACCATGTCCATAAGTAATCATCATTATTTTTTCTTTTTCCTTTTAGGAAAATAAGACGGATAATGATCGGAAATGATCATCTTTTTACCGGGTAATATCAACTTAAACTTTATTTAAGCAATCAAAATTTTTTAATTTTTTGAAACCCGGGGGATTATCTTATTACGTCTTTGTAATGACGACACAAGGTTTATGGGGGTCGCCTGTATTGTTTACCATACACGATTGATAAAACTTGTAAAAGGGAAAAGCTATCGCAATGATTCCTTTTTATTTGAGGAAAACGTTTTTGAGCATCTGTCAAACTTTTTGATAAAAAATGACACGGTTGACAATTTTTAAAAAGACAAGCTCCTCCCCTTTTTGTGAGGCATCAGCTTTATTACTTTTGGGCAGTTTAGAATCAAACAACTTAACTTTGGGTCTTTTGACAATTTATCTTGGAGCACTTGAATGTTTTCAAATGTTCAGGACCCTAGCCCAAAACATTCTTTTTAGTGAGATTTCTTATGGACTATTTATCTAAATATTTTGGGGTATAACCAGAAAAATTTTTAATCATTCCTAAGAATTTTAAAAATTTTTGACTGCGGGCTCACTTATTTCACATCTTTTTCAACTTGAAAAGGTGGGGTTTTACTCCATGTTCATTAAATTAACCCTAATACTTACTTCTTTGATTTTATACTGTATTTTTCACGTTAAATTTAAAGTTATATTTTCTGCCTTTTTCTGTTACCTTTTTCATGATTAAGTCATGTTCTTCCTATTACGGGGCTCCAAATGATAAAATCATCAAAATATACATAAACATTATCTATGTCACCAATATTTTTGTGTTAATCTTTGAATTTTCCCGGGAAAAAAGTCGAAAAACCCAAAAATGGAAGCCTTGGGAATTTAATTTACCTGGGGGCTTATGAACGTTGTCAAGTCAAACTATTAGAATTTAAACTTTACGGGGTAAAAACCCTTTTTTTCAGTAAATGACAGTGAAAATTTTTTTCCCGTGAGTTTTGCACAAAACTCATCGCAGTGGGTATTGAAATTTTTTTTCCCTTCATTCTTTTTAAAATGTTTAGGATAAAGGCAATTCTCAGACTTATCGGGCTTTTCCACTATTACAATGTTGTTAACCCCAAATCATTGGGTATTCAACCTGTTGAATGATGTTGTTCTTTTTAAAGATCATCCATTTTTTCCTTAAATTTTTAACTTTTTTTTACTTGGGCACTCTACGACATAAATTTATTACTGGAAGCATTATCTTTAAAATACTATCTCTCTCATCAGGTATTCCCAATTCCTGTGAATATACAAGTTATTGTTCAAGAAACTGTTTTTTGGGGTTTCAAACTGCTTTAAATTTGAATGTAATCAATTCCAATACTTTCTGGATAGGCCTATGACATTACTCTAACAGAATCTACTAACCAACCAATTTATCACATGCTTTCCCTTATTGGGGCAATTGGGCAGTATTCAAATAATGAATTTTAACCCATTTTTTTCCCTCGACCATCATTTGGGATCCAAAACCCTTCAGGTTTTTAAAATTTACAGCTACTATATGTACAATTGTTAACTGCGGGTTTAAATTTTTGGGTACTTTTTCCCAAAATAATTGATTTAAATACTTTATGGGAAACATTACAATCAGCTCCGGTATCAGTTTAAAATTTCATGTTCTTACCCTGTTTTATTAAAGTTCTTTCCACGTGGGGCCCTAGGTCCCCCCGGCTTAGGACCCTTTCTATTAAAATAAGTCTAATTGCCACCCCTTTGTCTCCCATTTTTCAGGGCTTGGCCCACCTTCTTTGTTTGGATGTCCACTTTAACACCCTACGGCAAAAATGATTTTTTTTGTCCACACTTATTGCACGGGTTTCCAATGACAAACCCTTCCCTTTTCGATGGTTTCTTCCACATTTCTTGCGTCTGGGCCATAGGTCTTCTTGGGGTAGGGCACTCTCTTCTTAAACTTGTTGAACTCTTGGCATCTTTTTGCCTTTAAAACACCGGGTCTCAGCATTCTTGTTTGGTCTTGCTGATCTCCGCTGCTCGAAAACTCCCTACCTCTCTCAAGCCAGATCACCATCCCTTAATATCTCTGTTGCAATCCTTATCTTAAATTGCAATTAGGGATCCTTATCCGCGTCAACGATTCTTCTTCTAATGCAAAGTTAAAGGCTTGGCTAGCTTTTTTAAATCATTTCAAAAAGGAATAAAATGGCTCTTTTTCTTGTTGACCCTAAGAAAAGAATTTATATCGTTCTATTACAAATTAACCTGGGTTTTTAGGTAGTTTTTTCAAAGGTTTTAAAATACTTCTCCCAACTTAACTGTTTTGATATTTAATTAAAAAGTTGTTAAAACTTCCTTGCCTTCGTGCCAATCTTTGAACACGGGAAACTTTTTTTTTTCAGTCTTTTCTTCTTTGGGTGACGCCGTTAAATATTTGAAAAAATTTTTGTTAAAGCTTTTTAAATTGTTTTTTGGGTTTTTTTCTTTTTGGGTCTAACCCCAATCGGGGGTCTAAACGATTCCATTTTACATCAGCCTCGTGTCACTTTTGGGGTTTAAATTTTGAGGTTATTTTTCCGAAGACACGAATTTTAATTTTTTTTAAAAACATTTACTTATTTCCCATGGCTGAGGCCCCCACTCTGTGACACCATGTAAGGGTTCTGATTTAGGATATTAGGTTTAAAAACGAGGCAACATTACAAAGAAAAGGTGTGTTTTTGACGCTCTCCCCTAGGGCCTTGCCAGATCAGGGCCCCTCTCTCCCCCAAACCCCAGGCGGAAGGACCCCCTTAAAAAGGCGGTCCCTTTTATAAGGGGTACACACTGCACAGGGGGTGTACATAACATCTGTCACACCTATTTTTGTTTTAATTTTAAAAAAAACTGGGGTTTGTTCAAAAAATAAAAAAAGTAATTTTGATTATGTTACCTAAAAAATTGTGTTTCTGTTTTCCCCTTTTTAAATTTTTTGGAATTGTATTGAATTCTGTACTAAGGTAATTTGATAATGCTAGAATCAATTGCTGAAACTTAATCGTATAACTTACTGTAATTGAGGAAATTTAATTTATCGGGATCCCGATGTGAGCTATTTCCGAACTATAAATTGAAATTTGAATATCCCGCAGGGCCCCAAACGAGCTTAAATCGAATCTCGGCGGCAGGGACGAGACTTATGGCCTGGGTAGGCCCCTCGCGCAAAAGTAAAAAGCAGAGTAAGAATGTCCATTCCAAATTGTTTCATTTGTGTGTTTGAAATTGTGTACCGAAGTAAGCGTTGTAATGTGCCCGTTTTTTTTCATTAAATAAAAAAGGTTTATATTTGTTTGGTGGGGGAGTTATTTTTTGAGTATTGAAGAACAGGTAAAAATATATAAATCCTAATTTCCCCCGTATCTATTCTTTTCATATATTTCACCTTCAATCGGGTGTGTGTTAGTGCCTCAAATGTAGATTATTTTGGTATTTTCTAGTGCATCGGGAAGGGTCCCGAAGCCCCAAAAAACATTCATGCAACAGCCTTTTTACCTGCTTTTTTTTCCCCGATTAAAACGTTTTTATAAAAAAAAATTTTTAGATTCGGAGAATGGTACCCTTTTGAGTATACCTTAAATCAACCCACAATGACCCACTCCCAAAACCGTAATTTTAAAAGGCTTCAAGACAAATTTCCCCATTGCATAAATAAATACATCTTGGATCAAAACCGTGACACGGGGCCCCCCCCACACGGAGGGCTATTGGCCTCACCCGTGATGAGATACTCATATTTGCTCACTCCCGACAGGGAGCCCTTGTTAAAATTGAAAACCCAAAATAGCAGACCCTGGCCACGAAAAAAAAAAAAAATCCGACAACCCGGAGGGAAAAAACTACTTGTGTGAACTTAATAAAAAAATTGACGCAATATAAGAAAACATTAATTAGAAACAGTACTCGCCCAAATCATCACAAGCGCCCACGATACTTGAAGGACCTGGGGTATTCGAGGCGAACCCACACCAGAAAGAGCCGGAGGGGGAAAAGGGTAACGAAACACTCGAGAAGGCAATAGTTAAAAAAAATAGACGCATTTTAAGAGACTACATTAAAGGCACAACAGGACAGAATGATTGATTGATTGGATATTGCTTTCGTCTCATATTTTTGCAACTGAGCTAATCGAGACGGGAGGGACGTAAAGGGGTGACGCGGGGGAAAAAAGGGGTGGGCAAAGCCGTGCTGGCAAACCACCCCAAACGTATGGGGAGGGAGGGGTTCCCCCAAAATCGTGGTCGTTTCCTCTGTGTCATCTCCGTCCTGTTGTCATTGTCGTCGCCCTCGGGGAAAAAGTCAAAGGGGGAAGGGGGTTCCCTGACACCCAAGCTCACCATTATTTCAGGGGGTGAAAACCCCCTTTCACGGGGCCAAACCGCGAGAAGGTGTCGATTTTGGGAAATTTTTAAGGGCCCCAAATCCTAATGACAAAACATTAAAAAAGAATGATGAATGAAATGAAAACAAACACGAAAGACTTGAAACAAGAAACACATACAGCAGCACAGAAGCTAACTCCATGTACTGTAGAGGCCCAATGAAACCCGAGCGGGAAACAAGGACTAACACGTCCGCCTGGGGCAAGAACAACGACCGACTGCAAGCTTTCTGCTGTAGCTGTGCTGTGTGCCTCAGGGATATCGAATGGGGGGGGGGGGCGGGGAGGGCATATCGAAGCTGCCTCAAGGGGCATTTACTTGTTTTTTGCTTTTATGCTGCTGAAATGCTATCAAACGTCCTTGTGCAGAGCCTTTCCCTAAAATATTACGATATCCAGGGAAAAAATGTCGTCTTCCCTTCGTCTAGAACGCAATTTTTTTCTCCTGTGAACGGGATTCTACACTCAAAACCAAATTAAACTTAATCTATTCTATACAGTATATTGAAACAAAAACACAATAGAGGTTCATCGACGTGATAACTAGGGCGCTTAAAACCCGGGTTAGGTCATATTGCGCCGCCTTGATATTGAAAATTGATGAGTGATAAATGGTTGTTTAATGATTATATATCGGTTAAATGTATATAAAAGAAAAAAAAAAATTTGTGATGATAGTTTTACAAACAATAATATTTATTGAAAAGAAAACAATTTAATTAAAGAAATTATGTAAAATTTAAATTTCTTTACTTAATAAATGGAAAGAACTATGTTATTAAAAAAAAAAAATACAATGATAAAGCAAGCAAAAATTTTTTGTGAAAGGAAATAAATTTAAAAAAATTAATGTTAGGAAATTGAATGAAAATTTTTTTATTTTTTCGATTTTGGTTTAATCGGGTTTTTCGTTTTCAGTACTGTTCCTCCATTAATAAACACCACATTGGATATTGCTTTACGTCTCATATTTGAACTTGGGTAACGAGACGAAAGGGGGGGACTAAGGGATGCGGGGGGGACAAGGGGGGGGACAGCCTGTCGGCAGAACCAGCACAAACAAGGGGGAGGGGGGGGGGTTCCCCCCCGTCGTGGTTTGCTCCGTCTGTGTCATCATCCTCCCGTGTTGTCGTTTCGTGCCGCGGGGGAGTACAATTAAGAGGTTAAAAATTTCCCGCCCCATGGGATATAATAAATTTTGTTAGTAAGTTAGTAATTTGGATTTTGGGGGCCCCACAGTAAATTTTAGGGCCATCGAAATTTTCGTTTTCTAAATAATATGAATTTTTAATTGAATTCAAAGGTTTACTTTTCGTAAAATTGATAAAGTTATCGCTTTTTCGTGGAGTTGTCTGTAAAAAATTTCTTTGAGGGAAGGTTTAATTTAAAATCTTTTTTATCACTATTTTATTTTGTAAAAGGTTTCTAAAACGTTTTTTATAGTTTAAAAACTTTCGCCAACTCATCACAAATGGGGGAGTCTTCACCCCTTTGAAGATTCCGCGAGTGAGGTAGTTGCCCATTTTAAAACGCCCCAACCATTTTTCCGGGGAGAGGAGGACTTAAAACACCCCGGGCTGCCCGGGTTTTTGATTTTGGGTTTATTGTTTTTTTTATCTTGTTCCGGAAAATTTTCCATTGCTCTTTAAACTTTTGTTTACAAAAAGCTTTTAAAACTAAAGGTTGATTGACAGTCATTGCTGTCCTTTTCGGGTGCTGTTTTTCACATTTGTCTGCTACTTCGTTACCTTTTGATCCCGGATGATTACGGACCCAAAAAATACAAAACTTTCCCCTAACAAAAGTCTGTAGTAAGTATAATATAATCTTGTATTTATGGATAGTACGGGGGCAACCTGCATCTCTAGGGTATTTGTGAAAAATTAGCGGGGAATCATTATTTTCATTAGGCCATACGAGTATTTTCCCCCCCTTCCCGGCACTTCGAGAAAAGCTGCAGAGGGCGGCGGGGGCGTCGCGACGCCAACATCCCCTTTTTTGGCTCCTAAGTCAGTAACATTTACCTGACAGAAAATATATGGAAGTAATTTAGAGAAAGAACGGGTGAACACTTTTTGTTTCATTTCGTTAGTCTAAGTCTGGGCACAAACGAAGACAGACAATGCGTTTGCTTTTTTCCAAACTTCAACTTAGAAATCTCCTATAAATTTTTTATCTTTACCGGAAATAAGAAACCAAAATCAAATTTTTACTGCATCTTTATCTTCTAGAATTATACTACGGGGACATTGAAGGGAAATTTTAGTTTTTATTATTTACAGAAAATCAGTCGTTTTTCTCAAATTGTGGGGTTTTCTTACAAAACGTACCCTAAAAATCACTCCTGTGTTTTAATCTGGTTTGTAAAACTTCAAAGGGGTTTTTGATAGTGATTTTTGCATCAATAAGGTTATTTAAGCAAAACCCTTTAAAAAATTTATTTAATATCTTTATAGGAATTTAAAAATATTTAATTTTGTTTTTAAAGTCTTCATCAGTGTGCACCTTGCGAAAACTTTTGGCTTAAAAACTCATTTAATAATCATATTTTTTATAATTTTTGAGTTTTTGACTTTTTAAATCCTTCCCTTTTTTGAAATTCTTGTGGGGAACCAATTTTTATCTAAAGTTGTTTTAAGAATAATATTTAAAAAGGGATTTTATTTTTTTTTTCTGTCAAAAAAACAATTGGAACGTTCGCTTGTTTATATAAACAAACTTCAAATTTATTGTTTACTTTTTTTGCAGCAGAAATTTGGGCCTAGGGAATTTTTAATTATATTCTTTCGATTATAACATTCAATTTTTTTCATTCATATGGCTAACAATTGGGTTAAAAAAGTTGACCGTATGTAATTTGAAAAGAGCAAAAAACAAACGCCTAGAGTGCTCGGTATGTAAGTATTTTCCCTCGGGGATGTATAAAAATTCAATTGAGGCTTTGATTCAATAATTGGCCCTGGAATGTAATAAGTGTATAATCGTTATAAAGCAAATGCCTCAAAGTGGGGGTTCAGATGTCTATGATTTAAGAAACCGAACAAAAAGATTTTCACGGAGAGGTGTTTTTTTGTTTTATTTCCCCCTCAGGGTACAGAATTACTGACAAATCTTTTTAATCAGATGTCGTAAAAACCACAAAAAATAAATGATGTTGCTGCTAAGGTTTAGCTGTTTGCCCAAAAGGGGGAAGTTGGGGCTCTCAATATACTAAATTGGTAATACTAATCAGTTTTTAGATTATTCTTGACACGTATAATTTTTTATATTTGGGGTTGTGTGAAACATATCTAGTGAGCTGTTCCGACGGTTTTATTTCTATTGACAATTATAAAAAGCTAAGTTTGATCGTGAAAGGGTAGGGGGGGGTTAGTTTTTTATATGCAGAAATTCATGTCAAATGTTCCTTAAAGTTAAATTTCCGATAATTTTGAGTTTCAGTCAGTTAAAATTTTGGCTTCCGAATGTAAGCCAAGATTTTTCGCAGTTTATAAAGCCCACACGTAAAGTTAAAAAAATTTTCAGATTTTTTTTTGATAGTTTAGTAAAAAATTTAAAATCGGGGGAAACTATGATTTTTTTTCTAGGTGTTTCAACTTGATTTGGAAAAAGGGCATTTCCCCTAAAAATTTTAAAATTCTTACTAGATCACATTTTGGGAAAAAAAAAAATTTTTTTTTTTGGTTTTAAAAAAAAAAAAACAATTATAAGTGTAGGGGTTAATGTCCTTTTTAATTGTGTTTTAAAAAGCAAAATTTTTTCCAATTTTTAAAAAATTATAAAAAGGGGGTTTAAAAGTGTAAAAATTAAATGGTCCCCTTTAAAATTTATGTTTGGAAGATTAAAAAAGAAAAATTTTAAAATTTTTTAAATACTAGAATTTAAAATGTGATTGAAAATTAGAATTTAAAATGGCCCATTTCCAAAGGGAATTGGAAAAAATGCAAGAGAGAATTGAAAGTTTAAATTTTTAGAACTCAATGGGGGGAAAACAAGAAATTAAAATAAGGTTTAACAAACCCCTTTTTTAAAACGGAGAAATCCTTTTATAAAGAACCCCTTCAAAAATTTTTTGGATTTTTAAGGTACAGGTACAAGAAAAAAAAAAGGAATCCAAATTGCAGGTGGGGTTTTAAGTCTTCGATTTTTTTTTTCAAAAAAATTTTTTGGGGCCAAAATTTTTAATAAAAATTGGAAGTTTAAAAAAAAAAAAAAGAGGGGGAGCTTCCCATACAAAAAAATGGGGTATTTTCCTTAAACCCAAAAAAAACTAATTTGAATCCTGTTTTTTAAAAAAATTTTTGGTTTTGAACATTTATTTTTCTTTTGGTATTTAAAAATTAAATTGGAAAGGGGAAAAAGCCATTTTTAAAAAGGTAAAAAATAAAGAATTTTTTCACATTTTAAAACCCTTTAAAAATTAAGTAAATTTTCCAAGAGGGATTCATGAAAGTTATTTAAGAAACCACATGGTTTTGGAAAATTAGGGGACCCAAATCCCTTTCTTTCTTTTTCAAAAGGGTTTAAATGAAGGGAAGGGTTAGGGTTTACAGGAAAGATTATAGAAATTTTTTTCCCTTTTAAAAAAAATTAAAAATTTAAAAGTAAAGGGAAATTTTGGGGGTTTTTTTTAAAAAGTTAAAATTTGGGGAAAAATTGAAAGTTATTTAAAATTTTTTTCCCCGGAAATATTTTTGGAAACCCCCTTTTTTACTTTTAAGATTTTATCTATAAAGGAGATAATTTTAAATTTTTAAGTGGACTTTCTTTTTTTTGATTGGATTTAAGATCTTCTCCTTTTTTTTAAAAAAAAAAAGGTTTAAAAATAGGCCTTTTTTAAATTTGAAAAAAAAAATTTTTGATTTTTTTTAAAATAAAAAGAAATGTTTTCTTGGAAAATTGTAAGGTAAATTTAAATTTTGGTGTAAATTTAAAAATTTGGACTTAATTTATTTTTTTTAAGAAAATTTTAAAAATGGGGGGGGTTTTTAAAATTCAAGCTTGGTTTTTAAAGAAAGGTTTGGAACCCAAGAAGGGGGGTTCGTAACTTTTTTCCCGAAGTTTTTTTAGTGGTTTGGGGTTTTAAACCTTTAAATGGTATTTTATCCCCCAAAAAATTTAATTTTTTTTCATTTCCCCTTTAAAGAAAAAATTTTTATTTTTTTTTAGTTAAGAATGGAATTACTCTGGTAAATAAAAAAATATTGGGAGTTTTTAGGTATTTAAATTTTTTAAAATTTGAATTGTGGAATTTAAATTTAAAAACCCTTGGAATTTTAATTTAAATTTTAAAATTTAGAAATTTTAGTTAAGGGTTCCTATTTTTATTAATTCTATGGTTTGAAGAGTTTACTGATTTGGTTGTCTTTAAAAGAAAATTTAACCCTGTTGAATCAAAGACAAAAAAATTTTTTCTATTTTTTTAATTAGGGGGTGGTTATTTAATTTCCCCCAAGTTTTAAATTGTTTTTGTTTTTTTCTTTGTTTTAATTGTTTGTGTGTATAAACCATGATTTTTCCCAATTTTTCTGTATTGCTTTGGCCCAATTTATGGAGGGCCCTTGAATTATTTTTTGATATTTGGGACAGTTTTACTGAAATTTTTTAAATTTTACAATTTAAATAAAATTTTAAACCAAAAAGAATTAAAAAAGAAAAAAAAAATTGGGTTTTTTCCCCAAAAAAAAAATTTAAAAGTTTTTTCCGGGGTTTTGTTTTAATGTTATTTTACCCTAAAAACTTAAATGTTTTTTTTCTTTTGTTTTTTTTTTTAATGTTTTTTTTTTTTTTTTTTTTTTTTTCTTTTCCCTTTTCTTTTTCCCTTTTTTTTCTTTTTTTTTCCCTTTTTTTCTTTTTCTTTTCTTTCTTTTACTTTTTTTTAATTTTTATTATTGAATATATAATATATTAATTTGACCAAAAATTTTTTGGTTTAAATAAAATTGTTGTTGTTTCTCCAAATATTTACTTTTTTAAAAATTTTTTGTTTCTGATTTTTGAATTAATTTTTAGTTGTCTCCTTTTAAATCAGTTTTTTCTTTCGTTTTTTTTTAATGGGGGGGTTTTTTCCTTTTTCTTTCCCCTTCTTCTTCTTTTTTTTTTTGGGTTTCTTTTTTTTTTTTTCTTTCTTTTAAAATTTAAAATTTTTTATATTAAAACATTCCCCGAAGTTAAATCTTTTTTTTTTAAATTTTTTGACGTTTAAATTATCACTGACTGTGAAGATGGTAAATATGGAACAATTTGGGTTTTAATAATATAATTATATTAATGTACTAATATGTAGGCATTTTATTAACAAGTAAGGTACATTAATTACTAAAAATAAAGTATAATTCTAATGGTTAGGTTTTTTAATGTCTTTTAAACGTTTTTAACAAAGAAGCGGATGTGATCTCACAAGAAGTGAACATTGCAAACGTTGTGACCCATAATGTAGAAACATGTTCAGCCACATTACCAAGCAGTAATACATCTCACCATGGTCTGCTTATAATTCAATGATGACTACTATAACACCTCTCACCCGATTTGGTGCTGCCCCTCTATCGCTGCCCAGGACACGAGTGGTCATCTCTCCTAAAAACACTGAATTGGTTTTGGATTGGATATTGCTTTACGTCTCATTTTTTATGCAACTTGGCTAATCGAGACGAAGGGAGGGACGTAAGGGATGACGCGGGGGACAAGGGGTGGACAGGCCTGTGCTGGTCGAACCAGCACAAACATAGGGGAAAGGGGAGGGGTTCCCCCACGACGTGGTCGTCTCCGTCTGTGTCATCATCCGTCCGTGTTGTCTTTGTCGTCAAAAAAGCTCAAGGAATCTAAACCCACATTGTTGGGCCCGGTTAAACGGTGTTTTTTCCATGATATTGGCTGGCTTGTACGTTCCCTGCAAAACAACTTCAAATGCCAGGAAGGATCTGAATAACATTATTCTTCGTCTAGGAGAACTGCATTCTGTGATGACTATGCTGAGGTCAATTGGACCGCATGTGAAAAATAGTGGTACTTATGATAACGCGTGGATTGAAGCGGGTTTACATGAAACTGCAACTGTTCGTCAAAAACTGGACTGTAAACATGTCGACATGGTAGTTGAAGCTCACTTGAACACCATTCAGGCCTTTACACCCTTTTTATTGATTCTTTCCTAGAATAAAATCCAGAAGTGAAGGCAAGTTTCTTTGTATGGCCCAGGTGATTCAGAAGGCATGCAAAGAAGGGGATGTTTTCTAAATTAAAGAATAAAACAGTGATGTTTTAGTGACTCGATTCAATAAAGTTCAGAGGTTGTGTCGACCTTTGTTTTTAAAACTGTTATTCAATACGTGAAAATGGTTTGTTGAGCTATTATTGTTTAGCGATGACCGGACCCCTGAACACGTCCACCTACAACTAGAACGACAGGACTGCGAGGCGAGGCTGCGCTGTGCGAGGGAAGGTGGCTGTGAAAAGGTGAGGGCAGCGAGGTTTCACATCGATGATGTACGTCAAGTCCTTTGAAAGTCTTCAAAATCCAGTTGATGACATAAGCACATGAACTCTGCAAAGTGTTATTTATTATTGTAAGTGATATTTCTACATGTGTGTGGACGTTTATCGTAACAATACTTTAGTGTCGCAGATATGGCCCATCCAAAAATTGTAATGTCATAAAAGACCGGGCTGTAAAACAGTTTCACTTCACATAACACGGCGAGTTGCTTCGAACGAGAGATAAAGATCCAATAGAAAGAGAACGGCCGGAAGGAAAGGCTCTTTTATAATAGATGGAGTAAAAACTTAATTATTCACAGTATACAGACAGCCCAACCAATAAAATAAATGACTTTTTAACTGAGATTGACTTTTGGATTGGATATTGCTTAACGTCTCATATTTATTTATATTATATTTTTACAAATCCACATAAGAGTGAGATATATTTATCACTACATATAAATTCATCATAAAGAATCTTATCTTCATGACTTACATCACACACAACACACAAAACATTTATTGGCATCGCGTTGAAAATAATCTTAGAATATCAGCTTGTTAGTTAGTTAGTTTTTAGGGTTTAAGGGCACACAACACTAAGGTTATCAGTGCCCGTATTCTCTTATATAATGATATGTTATTTTTAAATCCTATTGTACAGCTGGGGTTTGATTTCAGGTATTTAAAAACATTGGTTATGTTCTCAGATTCATCAAAAATAAAATTTCTTTTAAATTAGTTTTTTAGTTTAAAATCATTCCTCTCGTCCATGTGTTTTGAGGACATTCTAATAAAATGTGCTTAACAGTTTAAAATATCACCACACTGCTCCGGGTGTGGTTTTCACCTTTTAAAGGTATCCTTGAGGGGAGATGTGTTGTGTCCATGCGTAGACAGGTCAGAACAACCTCTTCGCGTGAGAAGAGCGCCTTGAAGAGATCCAAGGGGGTTACATCGCTTTTATTTCGCGAAGATCAGCTTGTCAATAGGGGATGTATAAAGTCCACTTCACTTAAAGAAAAGATTTAATTGTACCCAAACAATACGAAAGTTGTAAAGAAATAGTAGTTACTTAAATGTTGAACAAGCTGTTGACCCAAAGAAGCAAGTAGTTTGTCAAGAAAGTGTAAAAATACATGCAAGGCAGAGTTAAATATTAAGTCTCTTGATCATCCACGTGACAAATTTTCAGGTCATACTAGGGGGAAGGGTGGTAGGCACGTAACAAACCCAATTTAGATTTGATGTTTTATGTGTAACATGTTTGTAATAAGTTAACCCGTGAATTCATCTCGAGAAAAGGGGAAAGGGGTTTTTTAAATGTCTTTTGCATTTAAAAATATTACAACAACTATAATCGATAGTCGAACTATGTTACAAAACAACAACTATAATTAATATCTAACTATTGATAACAACAACTATAATCGATAGTCGAACTGACAGGGAGTTCTCACATCATCTAGTTGTCATGCCATCTTCTAGCCCAGATGGAAACACATTGAGCTGTCATTGTATAAAACTTTGTATTCATTGTTTGTTTTTTATCCAAGTGGCAGTGAGTTAACAATAAGGAAACGTTTGACTGTGATCTAATGGACGGACCGGAGACAGAGGTTGTATGAAGTGTGAAGTATTTAAAATAAATAAAAGAGTTTTACTTAATGTGTTTATATTATTAATACCCGGATTACACATCCACATTGGCGACGAGGATAATGGCGATACAGTTCAGCCCGATCGTTCAGGCCTGCCTACATTTGTTGTTTATATACGGCAGACATAGGCCAACGTTGGGTAAGATGGAGAAGACCTTTGAACTATATGCTGAAGGAGAGGGAATAGTCGACGATGCAAGGAAAAAAATTATTTCTTAGCAAAGCAGGTATGTCATCCAAGATGTATACTTTACTAAAATTTAAGATCCTTCCTGTGTTCAAATTGAGAATGAAAGGGTTTGATCATGCTGTTAGAATATTAACAGAGCATTTCGTACTCATTGCAACATTCCCTATGACGATATTTGTTCGAAAAAAAAAAAAA
>JAMZAV010012247.1:0-19277 GCA_024449915.1 Sweltsa coloradensis
TTGGCCATTGACGTACTCGACAGTCTATTCTGTAAATTTGCTTTTTCTGTTTTGTAATTTATGTAATTTAATTAATAATAATATTTTTTGCGGAAAGCCTGCCCAGGATGCAATTCATGCCCCTCTTTGAGTGTCTAACTAGGTATGTTGCGGATAGGACATTAATTTGTGAAAGGATGCTTAATACGATTCAATCCCGTGTTCGCATTAACGACTGAGGAAAACTTCGGAAAAATCATTCAGTCCGGATTGACGGTCTCGACGGGATTTGAACCCGGGACCTCCCAGATCTGAGTCGCGCGCTTAGCGCAGTTTCAAGACACAATTGTCTATATGCTCATTTTAAAGTGGTACGATGCTCTAGTAGCTATGTGGAATAAAAATAATCGGGTTAAAAGTCGATTTAAGAAATTCCACAAAACGTCAATTTTCGCCAATTTCAGAATCAAAAAACTTTTGAAATACGTGTAAAATCACAGTTACTCGATCTCATTTTTTCAACGGTCCTTGTAATGTAGTATTATGATCAAGATAATGTAAATATAACACTGTATTCTCAAAAATATAAAAACTTAAATATACAGAATAATAAATAATAAATAATAAATAATAAAAAAATAATAAATTCATAGAGAAAATTGTTTTTTGTAAGGTTGAACTTTATTGTAAAATATTCAAAAACATTCATAAAGTAATCAATGAATTTTTCACTTTAAAACAGAAAAAACAAACATTTTTTGTAATTGAGAATATCAGTTTGAACTTTTGATGTTATAATTTCGTTTTCAACAGTTAAGTAATGCGGATGAAGTGCTGATCTTTTCAGTAACCCCAGAGTCCACGAGTGTCATAGTGAGGATAGTAACCATTGTAGCCCAGTCCTGGAACATAGCATAACATCAACATTATATTTAGTTATGTAGTACACTTTAAAAAAAATTAATTAATCACAGTCTAAATTATTTTACTGTGTGGTTGTTATTATGTAGGTAGAAAAAAATAATTGGTATGTATTATTTTGAATTAAACACTTAGTCTAACTTTTAAAGGAAGTTCACTTGACAGAATTAAATTAATGATCTATGGAATTGACATTGATAAGTGCAGACTTTGAAGTGAATAGATGTGATTTTTGATTGATTAAATGATTGATTGATTTTACGTTTATACTATTAAGTTAACATACTGATTTACAAAGGAGGACAAATAAATAAAACTAATCACATAAACGAAGACAAAATAATGAACTGTATAGATAAACTGTTTATGTTTTTATTATTTATTTATTTCTTTTATATAACGTCTATCCTATTCACTTATAAAACTGATTTACAAAGGAGAGCAACTAAATAAATCTTATTACATAGATGCAGACACAACGATGAACTACATTTTAGTAGATATTTAAAATAGTAACATTACAACAACAAAGCATTAAAACACAACAATTTTGATAACAAATAAAAAGGATATTCAATGCAATTAATTAATGAATCAAGTACCAAAAAGAAAATCAATCAAAAAAATAAATGTAAAATCAAAAAAATGGCGCATCTACCAGAAAGATAACTTTGAGCGCTCACCTGCAATGTATCGTCCACCAATCAGTGGATATTGGACTCCACCGCCACCGTAGATCGGCTCGTCGAAGACCAAGGGCCAACCACCAGTGAGTCCTCCTCCCTGAACCAGAGGTGAGAGCGGCTTCGAGTTCACCATGGCTATACAAGCCAGGACAGCCAATACCACAATCACCTGCCAAAACAAAACACTTTGTAAGTAAATGTTCAAAAATAAAGAAATATAATAACATATTTTATTGTTTATCCTTGTCATTTAACATAAACACAACAAGAAACGGCGTCGACGCTAGCAAATATTTCGGAACTTAACTTAAACTTAACTTAACAGATTTTGAGTGTCTTAGCAAGATATTTGCTAGCGTCGACGCCGTTTCTTGTTGTAAATTAACAAACAAGAATAAACAATAAATAAATAAATAATAATAAAAAAATAAAAAATCTGTTAAGAAATCTTGTGCCGCGAAGAGCTTCGCTGAATCACGTTAAACTAACATGGCACATGTAGCTGGTTCTCCCACAAGTGCTACTTGCACAGTGAATATATGAATAATAAAATGAAAAATATAAATGAATATATACATAACAAAAAAATCCTTGTTTTTATCCCAAGATCCTTGTTTTTATCCAAAAAAATATATATGTATACAAATAATAATAACCTTATATCGTTTTCCGATCTAACTGCGTCGCCTCTTTGACATTTTTGTTTTTATGTCTCATGTGATGCCATTTTAAATAGCTAAACAATTATAATTTTTCGGCAGGCAACGTATTAGTATATTTAATGTATGGAAGTTCAATACATAGAACATACTAATACGTGGTTCACGAAAACGTTATTTAAATATATTTGTATGTAATATATTGTTGGGAAATGCAAGGTATAGAGTAATGAGGTAAAACATGTCAAACTAAAATATGTTATTTATTTGGAATTATCAGTTGTTCTTATATATTATATTGAAATATTATAGAAGTGTGAAAAAGGCCTAATGGCTAGTGGGAGGGAATAGAGAACATTAATCACAACCTGAAGGGCTGGAGGCTGCAACACTTTTCACCCGCTGATAAAGATAACAGCTAATTTAAAGATGTTTTTTTACTGTGTTTCTGTTGTCCCAGAAGGACGAAATGTGTCTGAATTAAATTGTTATCAGTCTCCAAGTTTACATTTATATGCCATTAAAATGTAAACTTGGAGATGATTATATTCCTTTTAAATTCTTACTTAATTTTCTGAATTGCAACGTCTTCTTGTAGATTATGTATTATATCCTCAGTTGACCACACATGGCCGGCAGTTAATCATGTATTAACTTTTGATACCTAATACACCATTAAAATTATTTATTCAAACGTGTTAAAATTACTAAATTTAGGCAAAAACTAAATTGTTGTATGTAGAATCTCCAGATAAAGTAGCCAAAATTATAAATTATAACACATACATTGGTGTTTATTAATAATTGTGATTTGTTATTACCTTAGAAAACATTTTGAAGTGTGAGGCGTGGAGCTGCAAAGGTTCAAGTGTACAGAAGTCGACTGTGTATTGCATTGGAAGTTATGGTCAATATTTATACCTCAATATCAACATCGATTTCAAGTAAATTTCCATCAAATTCGTTTAGTAGATCTAGACTAATTACAGCTGAAAAGTAATTAGAAATTAAATGCTAGATCCATTATATTATTTTGCAAGAGTGAACTTATTTAATGAGGACATCCGGAACGACATCTAATTATCAGGTGATATTGATGAGCTTATTGGTATGTTGTTAGTCTACATGCCTAATTACACATATTATGGAAACACATGTTATTGTGTGTATCAAAAACAATTGTAAAATAAATACCCAAGCACCGACAGTTTTGATTCGAGCGCTATGCGCGCGACTCTGATTCGGGAGGTCCCGGGTTCAAATCCCGTCGTGACTGGCAATCCTGACTGAAGGTTTTTTCCTAGGTTTCCTCAGTCGTTAATGCAAATGCAAGGGATTGAGTCCTCTAAAACAGCCTTCGCACATCCCTTCACAATTGTCCGAACTCCAATATTTCTAGTTAAGACACCTAAAGAGGGGCATAAAAATTTCACCCCGGGTAGGATTCCTATATAAATGAAACAATTGTTTATAAAAATCCAAGTAGGCTCACCTAAGTTAAATAAACTTGTTGTTAAAATAAAGAAAGGGATCAAATAAAATATAAATCAGAAATAAGGAAAATATACACTAGGAACCAGCGGTTTAACCGAGATCGATTAACCGGTTCCCGCTCTCGAAAAACATAATTAAGCAGAATCGGGCGTGGTCCCGGGTAGAGTGGGTGACCGCTCTGCCCTGAAACTCAAAGTATACCGCTGGTTTGAGCAGATGGAGGTTCGAGAGCTAGTGTAACGGCTTTGTTCTCCTCGACGTCGCTCGGCAGTCCGGGTTTGTGGAGGAACCTATATACTGTCAAAGTTACACCGTCTTTTCGGATGGGACGTTAAGTCGTTTGGGCCCTTGGTACTTTTCGAAAGGAGTTTGGCTACGTGCCCGTACAGGGTTACCCTCCTCGCTTTATTCCTTCTTTATCCCTCATCTATCACCACTCATCGTGGCGAATAGACAAAGTGCATTAATATGAGACGTTAAACAATCAAAAACTAGGAAAACGCCAAAGTCTTGTTAGACGAGTGAGTGAGCCATGTGTTGAGTACCCGGTAACATTCCCTTTCGTCCCCCTACCTAAGGGCCCTCCCTACCATCAAAAGATAGAGTGGGCATAGGGGCCTTACGTTAAAACGCGCCCTTATCAACTTATTTTTAAAAATCTATTATTATACCATAAAATGATCAAATTAAATGAAAATGTTCCGGGTATCAACACTCATGATTCGTCCTCGTTAACAAGATTTGGCGTTTCCCAAAGTCTACTTGGCTAAAGCCATTATAGCCGTTTGGGGAGACGTGAGTTCAACCCCTTAACAGCAAGATTTTGTTTTTCTGGATTTTTATTTTAAAAATTTTAAAAATGTGAATGTTTTTGAAAAGATAAAAAAGCAGTCCCCGCCCATCGTGACAATACTATGTGACTGGCTATAAAAAACATAGCCGTGTAAAATAGTAAAAAATATTGCAAGGTTTACAAAAATCCCCGACGGAATTTGGGGGTACCTTGTCGTGCAAGATTATACCCTTGGGCATGCTTTCACACCGACATATTATAAAAAAAATTTTTTTTTTAAATCAATACTCTACGCAGAAATTTTTTTAAATTATTTTTTTCTTGTGGGTTTAAATTAAGGATGAAACTGTTTTGTAAGCAGTTCTCAGTAACTCTCAGATATCTGAAAAAATTTTCAGCGCAATCTTTTCGTGATTCGGCGTTTTTTTTATGTACACACATACACACGCACACAGAATCCAAATTAAGCGCCCTTTGGTTGAAGGAGACACCAGTCGCTTCGCTCCTCGTTTATCATAGATATACATTACAGTTTTTACGGCCCCATAGAGGAAAAAAAGTTAAGCACGAGAGACTCAATCGGAAGGTCACTGGTAAACCCGCAGCCGGAAATTCCCAAAAAAGGTTTTTTTAGGTTTTCCTCAGTTAAAAAAAAGAGTCTAGCAGTGGGTTTAAAATATAAAAAGAATACCATTACGTGCTTTTAGCCACCAATTAAAAAACCCAAAGACAAATTTATGAAATTTTGAAACAGTAATTGAAAATTTGAAAAAATTCCCCGGCGCATCCACAATTTGTTTTCTTTTACAAGAGACAAACCCTTTTTAAACCCGGCCCCCCACCAAAATGGGTGCTCGATTTACATTTTCTTTATCTAGGGCGCGGTCAAACCGGCACCCCCCAAAAAAAGGGGTGGTCGATTATTTATTTTCTTTATTAGGGCGACGGAAAACCCCCCCGGCACCCCCAAAAAAGGGTGCTCGTTTATTATTTTTTTTTATCTGGGGCGACGGTAAAAACCGGCACCCCCCAAATAAGGTGCTCGATTTTTTTATTTTTTTTATCTGGGGCGAGGGTCAAACCCTCGATTTTTATTTTTTTTATCTAGGGCGACGGTCGTTGGCCCCCTTTTCTTTTAAAAAACCCAAATTTTTTTTAAACCCCCCCTTTGAAAGTTTATATTTTTTTTCCCCTTGATTTCCGAATTCACAATGAAGGCAAAAATGATTTATCACATGAAATTGGCATAAGGTACTAATAATATAAAAAAAAAATAACCGCCGAGAGGCAAGCGTTTTTCCACTCCCAACACCCCTAAGTAACCCCCCAAAATTGGAAAAATTTTTAAGTAAAACCCAAAATTGTTTTTATTCAAATTTTTATTAAAAAAAAATGTTTCATGTGTTTTTTAACCAATCGACCTATTTTCTTTCCTAAACCACATTTTTTTCCAACCCCCTCCCCAATAGTTTATATTATTTTTTTCCTTGATTTTCCGCATTACCTGTGAAGGCACCGAATGGTTATCACATGAAAATTTGCAAAATGGTACATAATTAATGAAAAAATAATCCCCCGGCGGCAAGGATATTTTACCCTTTCTGTTTTCCCACCACCCTAAACTTGGGAAAAAAATTAGGGCGAATTTTAAAACAATTTTTTTATTTTTAAATTTCTGATTAAAATTAGCGTCAATGTGTTTTATTTTGGCAACAAATCATTCACACAAAAAAAACCCCAGACACATTAACCTTAGGAAATTTTTTTAAAAAAAAATTTTATTTTGCCAAATACAGATTGTAAGGTTTAAAGGTTTTCAGAGAAGGTTTTAGCCACTACATTTAAAGCAAGTAAAATTACTAATATAGCCAGTAACAGTATTTTAAAAATAAAATTTTTTAAAAAAACCTTCATACACTAGAATGCAATTTTGTGTGCCCTTTTATTACAAGGAAGGATTAAGGACATGAGGACAAGTAATGAATTAATTTTTATAAACGAACTCTCCCGCATTCGGAAAGTCCTCCGTCCGTCTGTGCGAAAGCCTTCTCACCCCTAAATCCAAAGACCTCCAAATTTCTTGATTTTACGCGTTTTTTAATAAAGGAGATAAAATATTTTTGAGCAAAAAAAGGGTTAGCTTCATCTCACCCCGGCACCTCCCCAAGTTTTGAGTTTGAATGCCCCAAAACGTCGCATTTTTTCAATCGGTTGCCCCGTAGGGGTCTTTGCAATAAACCGCAAATAAATCACAACACCAAAAAAGTGTGACAATCTGTTTTCGGTGCTTGGAAAGAGTGGTTTTTTTATCTCGATTTCATGACAGCTGAACAACTGTGTTTTTTAAACAAACACTTTAAAAGGGGGATTCACCCGCAAAAATCAAAACATATTTTTCATTCTGCTAACTTTAGAACATAGAAAAATTTAAAGAAAATTATTGGGTCCCCCATAACCCGGATTTTTTTTAAAAAAAGTTTTTTTCGAGACAAAAAAATCCCATAAAAATAGCATGTGAACAATTGTTTGCCCCGTGACCTTGGAGGATCCTGATACAAAAATAAATATTTACCCTAATTTACGTACCGACAGTTTTTTCTGTTTTAAACCCCTTAATTTTGTTTTTTTTTGGGTAAGTGGTTTTGGGAATGTTTATTCCCAAAAACGGTGTGATTTGGAATGGATATTTTCCCGTGTTTGAGTGTTTTTTTTGTGCCCCGTTTTAAGAACGATTTTAAAAATGCCCTTTAGTATGGTACAATGCCCATATATTATTTGGAACAAAAAAAAAAGTGGTTAAAACAGTTTAAGAAAATTTTCCCCAAAAAGCAAATTTTTTTTTTGGATAAAAAAATTTGAAAAAAAACGTATCACGTTGTATAAATTTTTTTTAAAAGGAATTTTTGTGTGTTTATACGTAGATTTATGTGGTAAAAAATAAAAATTTTGGTTTATTGCCCCCCTTTTAAAGGGAAATATATCGGGTAAATTACAATTAGTTTAAAAAACGATCATTGACAGTGCCCAAAAAATATTTTTTTTTTTATTTTTTTACTTAACATGTATCATTTCAGTTACAAACTGTTTAAAAGGGAGGACACAATAAAAAAATTTTAAAAATCGGAAGCAAATGAAGTTTTTTTAGGTGATTTAAAACATGTTTTTGGGTAAGAAGACTTAATAAATAATTTTCAAAATTTTTACTAGATCAAGGATTGGTAAAATTTGAAAAAGTTGTTACTAGGGTTAATAATAGGTCCGCTTTTTTAAAATTGATCAGTTTTATCCCAAATCACAATAAAAAAAATTTTTTCAGTGGGTTTTATAGGTGTAGGTTTTAAGTGATCATAAAATTAAAATTTTTGGTTCGTAGATTAAAGAAAATTTCCCTTCCAAATTGTAAATACTAGAAATTATAAGAAGTGAGGGAAGCAAGTAGATGAAGAATTTTAAGTGGCCTTTGCCCAAATTTTGGTTGGGTAAGTGCAGATAAAAATTTAGAAAGTTTGTTAAAGTATCGTAAAAACCTTAAAGAACTGCCACCCCTTAAAATTTAGAATTAAAGGTAACCCACCCCCAGGGTTTAAACAGCAAGATTAGGAAATCCAGCATAGGAGGAGACCATTTGCGCAAAGAATTTAAAATTTTTTTAGAAGGCATAAAACGGGGAGGAAAAAAAAAGTTAAATAAGGTAAATAATCAGATTCGTTTTTCTAAGCGTGAGTTTTTAAGTTTTTTTGATAATGATTTTTCTTCAAAATCTTTAGGTCAGTTTTAATAAGTTGACGGGGTAAAAAAAGTGAAAAAAAGGTGTAGCATAGCCCTTTGCAGAGAATGGGGACCCTAAAGTCTAATCCTGACATTTGCTTTTTTGTTACAAAAAAGTTTTGTTGTAAACGAGAAGATTTTTCCAGTAAAATGGTAATTTAAAGATTAAATAGAAAAAAAGCAGATGATCTCCCGCATTAAAGGTAAAAATTTAAAGAAGTCATTTCAGCTTTTAAAACGCCTTAAAATTAAAGCTCGACAACCTTTCAAGAGATTCCATGCATAGTATTCAAAAAATGGCATAAATAGTCGGTTTATTGGCGTATCTAATTTCCCATTTTTCTTGTGGGTGTTTTCCCAAACAGCTGAAATTGGAAGGGGGAACACTTTTTTAAAAGGGGAAAAGGTAAAAGAGTGATGGGAATTTATCGACCTATATCAACTTCCAAATTTGTAGAGAAAATTATTGAAAATTTTTTGCACAGGGGTTTATTAAAAGTGGATGCATCTGAAGGTTTAAGTAAAAACAAAGGTTTTAGGAAGGTAGATAACGCAAAGGCCCTTTAGCATTTCAGTTTTTATCAAAAAGGGATTGCAAGGGGAATGGTAAGGTTGAGCTGTTTTTTTGATTTAGGAAAGCTTTTTCAGTCCCTTTTTTTCCCTTTTTTTAAAAAAATTTAAAAAAACCAGTTTAACGTAAGTCCTTTTTTGGTTTATCAATTTTGGGGATTATTTTTTAAAAAAGAAAAATTTTTATAAATCTTGCAAAATAAGTCAAAAATATTAAAATATTTTTGTGAGTACCCCAAGGATCAATATTGGGACCCCGTTTTTTTATCTTATATAGATGATATATTACTTAATGGGGCATCAATTAATCTTTTAAAGCTGTGACTTGGTTTTTTTTTTAGAAGGTGTGGATGCGAAGAGATCGTAAAACGTCTTCAAGAAGTTCTAAAAGGATGGGTGATTGGTTTAATCAGGAACTTGATATTAATTATAGCAAAAAAATTTTTTTGATTTTTTATAAGGCTAAAGATAGAAAACATGAAAGATATTCTTTTACGTTAAATTTTAAAGGTAATTTTTTAGAGTGTATGAATTTAAAATCTTGGGTTTTCTTAGTTGTAAATTTTAAATTTAAGAAAAATTTGAATATGTGGTAATAAAATATCATCAGCAATTGGAATTATAAGTAGAATGAAAGGGTTTGTAACCCCAGAGAATGTTGAGGTTACTTGTTGATTCTTTTATTCACTCGTTATTGATTTTTGCTTATGTTTGGGGGAGTAAAAACCTTCTAATGAGTATGTTTTATCCGAAGAGAAAAGACCATTTTTTGATTTTTTCCCATTAACCCCGATTTCGTTGAGTTTTACGATTTTGGGGGAGGATGAAGTTAGCGTGTGGTAAAAAACATACATAGTATTAAAGGATGTTTTTTAGGGATTCTACCCAAAAATTTTTTAAAATTGTTTATCTGATAGAAATTTTACTTTTAAAAAAAATCATTGGAAGTTCCCAGATTAAATTCTGAAACATTAAGAAAAATTTATGTTACAGAGGGGTATCCTATTTGGGAAATTCAATTTTTTTATGATATTAGAAGCCCGTTTTTCTGATCTAGGGAATTTTACAATTTAAAAGTAAAATTGAAGCAAAAGAAAGAACAAGCAAAAAAATTTATTTTACTATTTATTTTTTAAGTTATTGTCGTGTGTTTTTGTAATTTAATTACCTTCAAAGCTCTTTAAAATTATTTTTTCTTTTCCCTTGTTTTTTTCATTATTGGGTTTATTATGATAAAACAAGTATTTTTTAACATATTTTTTCGCCCAGATTTTCTGGTTGCCCCCCCACTGTGGGGCTTGCAACTTATTTTGGGTCCTGATCATTGCTGTGATCAGTTTTTACATGAAAATTTTTTTAAAAAATATATACTTTAATTTTAATATGAGTCAAAATTTGAACACAAAAAGAAATTGAACCCAAGAAAAGATTTCGCGTTCGGTGGTTTTTTCCGCAAGTTTGATATACTCCCCATTTGCTGTTTTTTTTTTTGGCAAACCCCATATTCGTTTGAGTGGGATGTCTAAAAATAGTTTTTTTTTTTTCGTTTTTTTTTTTATTTCTTTTTTTTTTTTTTCTTTTCTTTTCATTCTCCCCCCTTTTTTATATTTTGATTCATTCATTAAATGCATAAAATATCATTCAGTTTGTTACCAAAATTCTTGTGTTAAATGCATTATTGTTGAAATGCTACTATTTAAAATTTTTTTTACGAAAATGTAATTTATTGTTGTTTTTGGCATCTATGTAATTAGATTTTTTTTAGTTGTCCTCCTTTGTAAATCAGTTTTTAAAAATGAATAGGAAGACGTTTAAATAAAAAAATAAAATAAATAAAAATGTTTTTTTTTATTCGTGTTGAGTAGTACCAAAGAAAAGCACTAATATTTCGTAGTACGCCTAATATATTATATTTGTATTACATACTTATGTCTACAAACTATCATTTTTTTAAATCCTCTTTAAAGGGGGCTAAAAACCCTAAATTTTTTTTAACACATGATCTTTAGCATAATACTATACTTATGACCGTTTAAAAAATGATATCTTGTAACTGTGATTTTACAAGAATTTTAATTTTTTTGATCCAGGAAATTGGCGAAAATTGGTGTTTTTGGAAATTTCCTAAATCGGCTTTAAAAACCTGCTTCCTTTTTTGGTCACATAGATACTAGAGCATAGTACCAATCTAAAATGCCCCCTTTTTAACATCGTGTCTTGAAAATGTGCCCAAATATACCCTCAAAAACGCAAAAATATGCATTCCAAAATCACACCCCTCTTGGTAATCAGCAATTTTGACCGAACTACTTGCCCAAATTACAAAACAAAATATAGAGAATTTACAGAAAAAGGCTGTCGAGTTTCGTCAATAAAGGCAAATATTTGTTTTGGATCAAAATCCTCCAAGGTCACGGGGCATAAAAATCGTCCCCATGTTATTTCTTATGGGAGATTTTTGCCCATGGGACCTAGCTCGAAAAATGTCATGTTTGATAATTTTTTAGGAGGTCATGGTGGCCCCAATAAATTTTCTGTTGATTGCTAAATTCATTACTATTTAGCCTGAATGAAATATATTTTTGAGTTTAGCGGTTAAATGCCCCTTAACACCTTGCATTAAAACGATTTTTTCTTTTGCCGGTACAAAAATAGTATTTGTACTGGTGAAAAAAAAATCGAACAATGTAAGATATTGAACACTAAATATTTCAAAGTATTAAATATGTAGACACGAGTATTGCAGGTTACAAATTGAAAACAAACATTTGCCTTTCAAAACTGTATAATATTAATTATTTATATATATATTAAAGAAATACAAAATAATTTGACAATGTCTTATAATTAACATGTTTGTCTGTAGATTTGTTAAACTAACATTAAAGAACATTTAAATTACACCGATAGATTAAATAAAAAATGTTAAATTTGCACTAATCCATTTTAAAAATGTAGCAACTTGAAAGCAATATGTATAACTTTTAAAGAATTAAAACTTTGGTTGAACTTAAATAGGGTTTTATAATATTGTTAAAATATATCTCATTTGCATTATTGATATTGTTATTTTTGATCCGCGTAACAACCAAGAATCTATTGACAAAGTATTTTGTACATACACGAAAATGTGAGTTTTACGACCTCAACATAATCATTATTAGAGTGTGATAGTACGTTATGATGTTTGCTCCAGACGTAATCCAGGTGACTTGATATCCTGGTAATCAAGAGCAATTAATCTGAGGAAAGAACCCAACAGACTGGTGTTTACTTCGCAGTCAATTGTTATGTAATAATGATGCTCCTAATGTCGTTTTGTATTGGATTCGGGGGTATATAAAGTGCGTGGTTGGTTGTGTTGGGTATCAGTTTGACTGTAAGCCAAACCGTCCTTCAACAAACATCAAGATGTTCGCAAAGGTAAGATGAAAATATTTTGTTATTTTATATTCTGACAGTTTTCAAATTTTGATTTTCGAATGTACAAAATATTTTCTATTTTCTATTTGTTACTTACATCTGGAACACTATTTTTCCTTGACCGAAAAGAAAAATCAAAGTATCAAATTTATAATTACAACATTTATATAAATTTAAATTCTGTTTTTAGTTTCCAAGATAACTTTGCATTTATTTTACAGACAAATCATTGCAACATACTAGTCCTTACCTTGGATCGGGACCCATGCCATCCAAATCCAATTCAAAATCTTGATTTCACCACACGCAATGTGCAAAAAAAATAATTATTTAAACTTATTTTTAATATTTTTTCATAATTAATACGTCTTGAAGTTAAGGCTATTCGACCGCGTTTTTCTAGTTTCCAAACTATGCTACCAAGTCAAAATAATATAGTGAATGGCTTTGAAAACCTGGCTATATTAGAAAATCAAAAATATTTTTTCAAATTTTTCTGATCCGGTACACGGCCAATATAGCCACCACAAAATAATTCCAACTTCAATTCGCCAAGGCACACCATTCAACGTAGGGTGTTGTGTTTTTGTGAAATTAATTATCAACTGTTTTTCTATAGACTGACTGAGAGAAAAAAAGATTTTTTTTAACAATTGTCTTTCCTGCGATTTTTTCGTTTGGCGGTATTTTTTACCAATTTGTACGCCAAACAAAAAAATTCGCAGGAAAGAAAATTGTTAAAAAAAAATTCTCTCAGTCAGCCTATAGAAAACCAGTTGAAAATAAATGTCATAAAAACACAACACCCTACGTTGAATGATGTGCCTGGCGAATTGAAGTTTGAAATTATTTTGAGATGGCTATATTGGCCGTGTACTGGATCAGAAAAATTTGGAAAAAAATATTTTGATTTTCTAAAATAGCCGAGTTCAAAGCCATTAACTATGTTTTGACTTGATAGCATATTTTGGAAAATAGAAAAACGCGGTTGAATAGCCTTAAGCTAGCAACTAATGTCTAAATATTGCATTTTTTTAAAATACTTGTTAATTCGAAAGTATTTTACAATTATTTCTATTTAATTTAAATAAACAAAAATAAAATAAGATGTTTTTTTTGGGTTTTTATATTTTTTACATGTATTTCATTGAGCTAAATAACTTATAAATTGTATGAATATCTATTATATTCTTGTGCTATAAATATGCGTCACACAAGAACTTGAGAGAGAGTTATAAAATTTACGGTTTGCCGAGAGGCGAATATAGAATTTTTTTTCCTGTCACTTAATACTTTTTTGGTGTATGCATAAACATATAAATAACAAGTAAACGTACCAGTTCTTTAACTTTATAAGTAAATATTCAGATTAGCAATTGGTATATACACAAGGACCGACTGTATATTTCGTATGATACATGAATTTGAAGGACTTGAGAAGTGTTTTTGTTTTATTTTATTTTTATATTATATTAATAAATAAAATAATATATGTATACAAATTTGAAGACTGTTCGTTAACTTAAATTAACTTTTTAAAAAAATATATAGTCAGTTTTTGAAAAGGATATGCGGTCAACCAGTTTTTTGTTTGTCCAACTTAATAGTTATACATCAAACATATTTTGTTATTGTTTCTTTCCAGGTGTTGGTAGTGGTTTTTTGTGCTGGCCATGGCTTACGCGATATTTGGGAAACCGATAAAGGGTGAGACTTTTGGGTTTACCTTTGGTGGTACTCATGGCGAGGGCTTCAAGAAAAGAAGGAGGCTCTAGGTTCAAATTCCCGGGGTGTGCATAACCTGGGAGGTAAAACTGGCCGCAATCTGGTGTACGCCGGAGTTCCGGCACTCGGCTGGCCGGGGCCGGGGACAGTACATGGATGGCTTTGGGAGCATGGTAAGAGTTACTCCCTCACAAAATCACAAATTTATTTATTATTATTATTATTAAAATTATTATTATTATATTTTTATTATTATTATTATATTTTTTATTTTTATTTTTTAAATTATTATATTATTATTGTTGTTATTATTGTTTGTTTATTCTTGTAGCCTACATTGAACAACAAGAAACGGCGTCGACGCTAGCAAATATTTTGCTAAAACATAAAATCTATATAGAAATGGCAGTTAAAAATGAGTCAATAAAGTTCAATTCAATCCATTTAAATTTAATTCAATATTGTTTTTTTAAATTTGTATTAATTTCTATAATTTATCATATGTAGAGGTACGTGAAATAGCGATTTGTGAATAGATGCTACAAAGCGTCATTTTTTAAACTTAAAAAACTAAGGTTTTACAGTCCTATTTAATTTAATTTTCCATAGTATCTATAGTTAATTTGTTTATAGGCCTACACATTTTTATTCAGGTGATATTCAATCTTGATGACCAAATTAAAAATTAAAAATATGGAAATGTTCATACACAAGGTTTTGAAGTTAGCCAAAAAATAGATGATACAAAATGCTATAAAATGACACTTGAAAATGCTATATGCACGTACCTCTAATTTCTTATGTAAATTGAAATCAAATCTCTTTTCTCATCTAAGTATGTAGTATATTTTTACTATCGAACGTAGAGCTTTAGCACAATGTATTACATACTATTATATTATTATAAAATATTCAAATCCCTTCATTTTAAAAAATAATTAAATTCGTTTTCTTTATTTCTTTTATTTAGTTCTATTGTTCTGTACATACATTTTATTATGCACAATACTATTTATGTATGCTTATTTGGGGTGGCTCGTTGGTCTTGCGGTTAGCGTCTCTGTTTCCCAAATGCAGAAGGTCGAGGGTTCGATTCCCGCCAAAGTCAGAGTTTTTTAACTTCGGATTTGGACTTAAGTCCATCAGTTCTCGTCTTAGGAGTTTGCAAACGGTGACTTTGGAGCCGCTCTAGAAACGAATCACATAATAAATTCAGAGTTGTTCTGAATCGGCCTGTTGATTCTGGGGGTTGATCCGCGGGGTGTTCGCACTGTCCATACCACTGATTGCTTTTACTTTTTCTATTAAAATATCGATTTTTTGGTTGGCTATCGCTCACTCGTTGATTGCTTCGGGGCCGACAGGGTTGGCTTGGTCGCTTTGATTTACTATACCCCACTGAAAATCAGTTTTATAACGAGTGTTAGACTCTAAATACAAATTTTTTTATTTATGTCTTTATCTTCCAGTCATTCCTTCAGCTGGTGTCCCTGCCTACAACCCGTACCTCAGCTACTATGGTGGTGTCTACGGAGGCTATGGGGCTATGGAGAAGGGCGTTTTCTACTACTAACACGATGAACAACATAATATTGTACTTTTGAAACATTAATGTTGTCAATTATAATTACTGAACCTGATATTTTCAAACAGCAATTATTATTAAAAACAATTATTTTTGTTAATAAATTAAAAGAGAATATAGTTGAAAATAACTCAATACTAATATGGTCTTTAGTTGTAAATGTAATAAAATTATGGGTTTAAAGTGTATATTGGTTATCAAATAAATATATATTGAAAAATGCAAAATGGTGTATGAATATTTTTTTATTTAAAACATTACTTTCCAATATCCATATCCAGATAGAGGCACAAATTTATTCAAGACATGATTGATAAAATGCAAAAGAAAAGACTCCAATTATAACGACGGTTACTTAAAACCAACCTAACCAACCATGTTTGTCTAAAACCCTTTGCATAGCATCTAAGAGTAATTTAAAATTTTTTTTGTTGATTGGAAGGTAATCTCCAATGATATTTAACATCTATAGTAGGCTAGATCTCCAGTTATTGGTCCACTGGCGTGGTCATTAGAAGCCATCTTGAATAGGGCAGTTTCTATGTTTAAGTAGGTTTTTAGCGATTTGTAGACCAAATATTTTTTAAGGTGGCTGTCAGGTTGACAGGTGAGCATATTAGCCAAACACCAAATTTATTACTAAATTCCTTTATGCAATAACTTCTTTTTGTAAACTGTTTGTGCATTCCAAGCTGCACAAGCTAAAACCATATCAAACAATCCAGAAAAATACTTTATCCCATTTAAAACATAATGCAAAGCATAAATTGAAACGCCAAATCGCCATCTTGAATAGATCAGATTGACTCTTCAATTTGTTACGCTCGCACCTGTGCGACTGGGGATCTAGCCTACTATAGACCACGTTAAGTCCACCTTTCATTTCGTCAATCTTTCCGACTTTTTTTCGTAAGTCAACATTCCGAGCGTAATAAAATATCCCCAACAACAAACAAGCTGATTAGTCTTAACCAACAATGGTACCCAAAGGTAAACAAGATGTATCAGTATAGTTCACACCAACAATGAAAGGGACAGCGAAACTTTTTCAAAGTAAGTGCTCAAAATAGAGTAAAATAATACTTAAAAACAGAAAAATATTTTAAGATAAAAATAATATAACATTTAACAACATTTCCCAAAATTTTTTTTAAATTTTTACCATGTTGACCTGAGCAAAGTACCATGTTTTGATTCCCCTCGGTTCAAAATACACTTTCGCTCCTTTTATCTACCATTACGGATTAGTACGCTGGAACCCTGTGGTCGTCCAGTGTATTTAGGCCAGCTGTAAAAAAAATAACTTACTACTTTCTTTTTCTGGACATGTGACTTTCCCAGTATCAATACATGATTTTTTGCTTCTTAAATGTTACTAGACGAGTGAGAGCACGAACGTAGTCTTCTACACGCAACTCGATCGGGCCTTCCTGTGTTTAAATTTTCGTCTGTTTGTTAAAGGTCTGTAAAAGTCTGAAAAAAGTCTGTTCGGTCTCATACGGCCGAACGACCAGATTGAGTTGAAATTTTAAACAGACATCCGTTGCCAGATAACTGAGAACTGCTTACAAAATGATAAAAATCCGTTGCGATTCTAATTCACAAGAAATAATTAATTGAAAAATATATTGGAGATGCGTATGTTTTAAATTTAAAAGACAATGATTTTGTTCTTGAAGAATTAATTTTTAAGAATCATTTTTTGAAAGTCAAGCGGTGCACTGCACACCCAAAGGGTGTACTGAATCTTGTACGCTCAAGGTTACCAAATTCCGCTCGGAGATTGAGAAATCCTTGCACTCTTTATTCGTATTTCGACTGGCTATGTTTTCCATATGATAAAGTAGGCATAAATACCAAATTCAATTATTTAATTAATTTTATACATTAAGAAATTATGGCATTTCGTTTGCAGCCCTTACATCAACTCAATTCAAATCCTATCATTTTTTAATAATATCAATCATCTCAAATGCAAACATCAGCTCGTAAGCATGGAAGATATAACTCCCCGTAACTGGAGGCGAGCTCTGCGGTCGTTTCGGGGACCTCTCATTCTTGCTTTGACCACCACCCCAACGACGACGGCCAAGACAACACGATGATGATAACAAACGATGACGATCATGACATGAGAAACCCCCTTCCTCCCCTACCCGTGGTTATGGTTCTGGCCAGCATTGGACTTTCCTCCCATATCCCCTAGGCAAGAGTGGCGCATTATGACCTACGGTTAGCCGTAGATAGGGGGAGGAAAGGGAATGTTACCGGGTACTCAAAACATGGCTCACTAACTCGTTTAACAATGACTTTGGTGATTTCCTAGTTATAAAATACTACGGTATTAGGTGGGCGAACTTTTTTTAGTCAGTGTGGGCACCACACTATGCAATTTGTTATTTAGCACCCCCTCCAAAATGCTTGTCGCAAATCCAACAGTCGTTGTTGTATCCACTTGACAACTGGAACGGGAACTAAGAAGTTTACCCAAGAACAAATAAATAAAAATATTAAGCAGGTGGAAGCCATAAAAATTAAATCATTTCTTAAATTTTCAAAACTTTAAGGAACCAACAACTTTTAAAATCGACTAAAATAACAGTATTAAGAGGTTACATTTTAAAATGACGATTTGTGTTATATTTGCCGAAAAAAAACGTGAAAGAGTAAGAAGTATTATAACTTTTTTCAATTTTTAAGTTTGATACTATTTTAGTTTGCTTATTTTTTTTACAACTTCACGTTAACAAATTTAACCAAATTCATTGAAAAAGAATTTGTTTCAATCTACATTTCAACGTGAAGTAATATGCTTGATAAATAGTTATAATTTATACATTTTTAACGCATTTCCTTAATTTATCCCAAATTTTATCCCCTTTAATAGAAACTATTCATGTCTTCGAGAGCTACACTTTATTGTGCAAACAATTAAAATTTTCCTTTATTAACCAGATGGAGGTATTGACCTAAATTGTTAATACTGTTTTAGACTGGTCATCATATATAAAATATTTACTATTTAATATCCGTAAATTTTCAATGTGTTGTTGTAATTCCTTTAAAAATTCCCGATGACACTTTGTTTAGTATTGCTAAGTTTCAATAACATTAAAGAGATTGTGGACAGCCAACAACACATTATCGTTAATAGTTGTCGAACAGAATAATTTTTACCTATTTCTTCCAAATTAGGAACTTTTAAATTTTGTATAAATACGCTAGAAATGTTTGAATAATACACCAGTGTTGTGTTTCAAAAATTTTGCCGAGACAAATTCTGCACGTAAAATGTTAGCAAAGGTAAGAAAAAATCATACATTTAAAATTAGGTGTTAATGGATTAAAGTTAAAAAAATAATGAGTTGTACTTCACACTAGGTCATTATTTATATATTTATTTTTTTTATTTTATTTATTTAACGTCATTCAGTCAAAACAGATTTACAAAGGCCAACATTATTAAGAAATTCTATAAAGCTTGTATGCCCCTTAGAGATTAACTTTTGCACATATTTAATTTAAAATATTTCGAGCTTTCGTCAAATATGTTCAAAGTACATTCTTGAAAACTTCACATGAAAACGCATTTAAAGAGATGACTCACTAAAAAAGGGGTATTTATTTAAAAGAATAAATTCGGCTTTAACGTTCCCAAATATGGGTTTTTTTTC
>JAMZAV010012248.1:0-19105 GCA_024449915.1 Sweltsa coloradensis
GAGTCAGGGAATGCTGTTGACGTCTTGCTGGCGAATAAATTTACCTAATTTTTTACTCGGAATTTGAGATCGAGTCAGGGAAAGTAACTCTTGTAAGAGTTTTCCCTGCTCCTGTTGTTGCTTTGCTTGATCTTTTAATTGATCTTGTAGTGATTTCTGTATCACAAGCAAAGTTTGAATCGTTTCCTTTAGCTTTGCGTTCTCTTGAACCATGGTGATGTCTTCAACATGGCTGGTAGCCGCATCAGCTTCAACATGGCTGGTAGCCGCATCAGCTTGGGGATTTATATGTATGGGTTTTGAGATGTTGTCTATAGGATTTGTTGTCATTATGCCTCTACTACTTGATGCTACCGCTTGCGCAAATGATACTGGAAGATTAGATGGTGTGGTAATTTGTCTATACCTTTTCCTTGCCTCATGAACATTTAGTTTGTCAACCGCCATTATCTCACATATCTTCTTCTCTTCCGTCCATCTAGGACAATCACGGGAAGAAGAAGCATGAGGACCACTACAATTGACACACTTGTTTGGATGTTCACACTGCACTTCACCATGAGATTTGTAACCGCAATTTCTGCAAATAGGTTCTGATTTACAAACATTCTTGGTGTGTCCAAATTTTTGACAGGTGAAACATCTCATGGGGTTTGGTATATAGGTTCTAACATCTAAAATGTGGTATCCCACTAACACTTTTTCAGGTAAATCCTTCGTGTTGAAGGTGAGGATTGTTGTGCCAGTTGGAAATTCTTCTCCATCAACACGGGTCATTATTCTATACAAGTCAATGACACCTTGTTTGGAGAGTTCCTCTTTAATTTCCTCATTAGTAACATATTTAAGATCAGAACAACTAATAATTCCTTTAGAATTATTTAATTGTTCATGCGGCTTAACTTCAATGTCGAATAGGTAGTCAAATTTTGTGGTTTTCAAAAAAGTTCAGACTGCTTATCATAAGCTGTCTCAACCAGAAGCAATCCATTTCGCAGTTTCCGTACTGATTTTACGGTACCTGCTACACCTTGAATTGCTTTTGCAATCGCAACTGATGATATTTTAAAAAATGTTGTGTTCTCTTTTAATGATTTAATAGTCAACATTCTAGGTAATTTTGTACTAGGGCTTGCAAGGAGCTTTGGTGATGGGCTGGGCATTCTAAAAACGACTGTGCCGGGCAGGCAAAACCAGCGGAAGAAGTAACAGAGACCAAAATGTCCGCGTCCGGGGCTCGAACGGCAGCTGGTCGACAGTTCTAATCCACGCAACCACGCGAGGTGATTCACCGCGGCCGATGTCAACAGGACGAACAATAGGTAGGTTGTAGAGTTACATACCCAGACCCTCAGCACGTACGCCTCAACAATTTCTTCTTCCCGTCACTCAAACCTGGCTATTCCCCCGGCGGGGCTCGAACTGAAGTCGGTTCCAACGATCGGGTCAATCGGTCGGACCAGGGGTGATGACCTTCCTGCTCAGGGACGGCTTTCGGTGAGGTCCCAGGAATTGTAGTGCGGTCGACCCATACAAGGCTTGTTATCCCTGTGCGGCCTCTCCTGGTCTCCTTGTTGTCATCCAGGACTCCAAACTGACATGCTCTCGACAAACTAACTCTTCCTCGGGCAACTCACTCCTCACGCCCATCCGAACGACTGATCTCTCCAGTCCTTGAGCGGGCTAAACATCAATCGTCGCGTGGGTGACCTCATCACACGCCAATCAGAGACGACCTTACGTCATATTGTAGGGGAAGAGGTTCCTTCCCTACCGTCCTATGCAAACCGGTAATAACAGAGAGGCGGGAGACTGTAAGGCGGCAAAAGGTCGCGTTACAAGAATAATGAATTCTTTACTTACGAAGGAGTGAATGTCCATAAACAATGTTTGAAGACCCCAATAGGTCCCCACATATATTTTTGCCCGGGGGCCCCTGATATAAATTAACGTCGCTGAACAGTTCCAATACGGAGTAGAAGAACTAAGAGAAATATACGTTTTATTGTGTATGGTGGCTCGCAAACCGTAAGGTTACTGTAAGACACTGTAGCAAAACTTCCAAGAAAACTTCAGGATGACGGCGTGAGAAACTAGGGCGCTTCAACCAGTTAGGTCATATTGCGTCGCCTGTTATATTGACAGTTAATGAAATGAGTTATTGGTGTGTTTGATGAGTATTGTTTTCTAAGTGTACATAATAATGGAAATGATGGCAACGATGATAGTCAAATGCAAAACAAAAATTATTTATGGGAATGGAAATAAACTAGGAAGCTTCGCAAACGCTTTTTAGGGCGCGTTGTTGAATGAGCGTAATTTTTTAAAAACAAAAAAAGCGTAAAATTGCGATTTTTATGAGAAATAATTTTTCGATTACGCTAGAACTTCACACGAATATATTAATTCATAAAATAAATGTTCTGTGAAAAAACCATTACAATCAAATAAAACATGTAGATGTAATCAGTAAATGAAATTTTAAAAATCGGAAAAAACGTAAAATTGCGATTTTCATGAGAAATAATTTTTCGATTGCGCTCAAAAACATGGCAGTTCTAAGTTCAGAGATTTCGAAGGCTCCAGAAAATTTCATTGCAATTGGAGAATTGATTTAGCCGGAATCGTGTTAAAAGTCAGACAAAAATACAAAAAAAAATAGACGGATTTTTTCTTCAGTGCAGTAGAATGGAATCTTCGCTTCGCTCGCTACGCTCATTCACCAATTTTAGTACTTCATATTTTTTATGTTCCGAAATTCATATTTAAATTTGGCGTGTTGCAATCTTTTACCGATATCATATGAGTCCTCATTTAGCCTTAACTGTGTAGATTTAAGGGGACAATCCCTTTAGCAGATACAGTCTAAAATATGCGTGATTTATAGTCTATCACAGGGCTAGGAGTACTAATAAACGCTTACATTGAAAAATGTAAAATGATTTAATTTACTAGGAAGCTTCTCAAACGCTTTTTCAGGCGCGTTGTTGGATGAGCGTAATTGGTGCATTGAGCTGACATGTGTTATGCATATTTTCTGTTGTTCTGTGAGAAAATCATAACTTATAGTCGAAGATAACGTGACAGTTTTAGTGAAAAGATTTTGAAGGCCTCCAGAAAATTTCATGCCGGAATCGTGTTAACAAACACACAAAAATACAAACAGAAACAAAAACGAAAAACGAAAAAATCGTAAAATTGCGATTTTCATGATAAATAATTTTTCGATTGCGCACAAAAACGTGGCAGTTCTAAGTTCAAAGATTTCAAAGGCCTCCAGAAAATTTCATTGCAATTGGAGTGTTGGTTTAGCCGGAATCTTGTTAACAAACACACAAAAATACAAACAGAAACAAAAAAAAACGAAAAAAAATCGTAAAATTGCGATTTTCATGAAAAATATATTTTCGATCGATTTTTTGAACCGTGCAGTTCTAAGTTCAGAGATTTCAAACGTCTCCAGAAAATTTTATAACAATTAGAGTATTGGTATAGCCGGAATCGTGTTGACAAACACACAAAAATACAAACAGAAACAAAAAAGAAAAACGAAAAAATCGTTAAATTGCGATTTTCATTAGAAATAATTTTTCGATTGTGCTCAAAAGCGTGGCAGTTCCAAGTTCAGAGATTTTAAAAGTCTCCAGAAAATTTTATCACAATAGAAGTATCGGTTAAGCCGGACTCGTGATAAAATCATACAAAAATATAAACAGAAACAAAAAAGAAACACGAAAAAATCGTAAAATTGCGATTTTCTTGAGAATATATTTTTAATCAATTTTTCGAACCGAGCAGTTTCAAGTTCATAGATTTTAAACGTCTCCAGAAAATGTCATTGCAATATGAGTATCGGTTAAGCCGGAATCGTGTTAACACCACACAAATATATATATGTTTAATTTTTAGTTTTCGCGGGTATATGTTAAATAATTATTGTTGAATGGGGCTTTTTTCCGCGAAGAATAACAAGGAAATTCACACTTACCCTCCCTGCCCGACGTTTCGGAGAAGTCACATTCTCCATCTTCAGGGGCGACGTGTCGACAGAGACTTGTTGCCTTGGGCCTGTCCACTCGCAGACTGATCAATCCTCACGACGTCGTAAGATCTCGATTGGTTTACGTGTACATCCACTCGTCGATTTATCTAATTTCGATCTACTCCTCGTCACAAGTCCGGTTTGGTTGTAGTGACTTTCAGCAACAAGACGGCTCTGTTAGTGTTGACGTCACTACATTACAGGAGGTGTCAGGAAGGGGCACATGTGGTGGGGACGTGGTTTTTGTTGGTGAAGCTGTAAAACAGGCTTCCGGGGACGGTGGCAGTCTTTGTCCATCATCTCGTTTATTGAGACTCGTCGGTCGCTTCCCCAATCTCGATAGCCTCACGGAAATTCTTTACTGGGAGCTTTTTGATAGATGCTAACATACTGGTATTTTCAAAGTTAATAAGATGGCCGGTCTTCTTGGCGTGTTGGGCTAAACCAGACGTCTCTTTGTCACTGTTGACAGCAGCACGGTGTTCCTCCCGTCTTACAGACAGGACAGAGATACAAACAAGTCAAAGGGGTCCATGGGTTCGCCACTGTCACCTGCTGTAGCTAATATATTCATGCAACATTTCGGAGAACGTGCCATAGAACTATCTCCCCATAAGCCAAGTTTACTTCTACGATATGTTGACGATTTCTTTTTTTATTTGGCCCCATGGGATTAATAAACTTAATGACTTGTCAACACTCATAAACAGCTACATCCTAATGTCAAGTGTACTATGGAGATAGAAGAGAACGGACGTCTTTCCCTTCCTAGATGTTTGTGTTTATGAAAAGAGGATGGAACGCTGGGCCACACTCTGTATAGGAAACCTACCAACACAGGTAGATACCTTAATGCCCCTCACATCATCACCCCGCCCAATTAAACGCGGTGGTCAACTCTCTCACTTCTCGTTCCGTGAAACTCTCCGACAATGAACATCTAGAAAAAGAAACATGTGACTTTCGTAATATCCTTTTGAAAAACGGATATTCTAATACTACTATTAGCAGGGCCTTAAAAAATACTCTAACTGCTAAAGTACGCGAACCCAAACAAGAATATAAACCGCTAGCTTTTGTGCATCTTCCATACTTACGGGGAACGTCGGAAAAAATAGGCAAGTTGTTAAGAAAACATAACGTGAAAACGACCTATCGCCCATATAGGAAGATAAGTACAATGCTACGCAATGCTAAAGAGCACATACCCCTCGAGGCTCAGGGTGTTTATGAGGGTGCCTTGTGCATCCTGTGACGAGGTGTTGTAGGACAAACTAACCGACGCATATCAGTAAGACGGGAGGAACACCGTGCTGCTGTCAACAGTGGCAAAGAGACCTCTGGGTTTTGCCCAACACGCCAAGAAACCGGCCATCTTATTAACTTTTTAAAATACCAGTATTTAGCATCTATCAAAGAGCTTCCAGTACGAATTATCCGTTTAAGCTATCGAGATTGAGAAGCGACCGAAGAGTCTCAATAAACGAGATGATGGACAAAGACTGCCTCCGTCTGGAAGCCTGTTTACAGCTTCACCACAAAAACCACGTCCCCCCACCACATTGCCACTTTCTGACAGCACCCGTAATGTAGTGACGTAACACGTAAACAGAGCCGTCTTGTTGCTGACGTCACTACAACCAAAACCGGACCTGTGACGAGGAGTAGATCGAAAATTTGATAAATCGAAAGAGTGACGGTACACGTAAACCAACGAAATCTAACGACGTCGTGAGGGTTGGGTCAGTCTGGGGAGTGGACAGGCCCAAGGCAACAAGTCTCTGCGCAACGTCGGCCCTGAAGATGGAGAATTTTGTACTCTCCGAAACGTCGGGCAGGGAGGGGTAAGTGGAACCTCCTTGTTATTCTTCGCGGAAAAAAAAGCCCCCTCAACAATTATTATTTTTATTTATGTTTTGCTTAAACTTTCGTGATCCATGGTTAATGTTTTAAGTATCTTTACGGTTAATAATCACGCACAGATTATAGAAAAAAACTTTTAATCCCAAACGTTCAGAAAAACTATGTTTCCATTTTCAAGGGAAGGGGAAAACAAAAATTCAATAAAACAACAACGCATTATAAAATAAACAAATAAAACAAAAAAACACTACTTTGAAAACAAAAAAAATTACAAAGTCCCATTGCGCGACCTAAAACAACACTTTTGCCTTTGTGAGTTGACTTCTTGTACCATTCTGCAGCCTATCCTGTCTCATGTCTTGGTAACGGGCGGCTCAGTCTCTCTTTTAAAGAGCTGCAGATAAATTTAGTCATTTGCGGGATTCCAAATTTCTAGAAAAAGAGGGGGGGGTCCGTCGACCGCCCCAGTTCGTCTGAACTGCAGAAACTCTTCCCGCTTCCCCGTTTTCTTTAAAAAACCCTTTTAAATCAAAGAGGTTTCCAGATTGACCCAAAACGCTGCCTCTCTCGTTTGTTAAGATTGAGTGGCGCTTCTAAATTTAAACTGCCTCTCCACTTTTCGACTAGATAGATGGCTTACCATGGCAAAGGCCTCTTTTCCCGTAAATGAATGGAATGACCCCCTTCTTGACATGTTTTTCCAAAAAATGTTGTTTCCATTGTTGCGGCGGATTTATAATATATATTATTCCTCGTTTGGTTGATGGGAAATATATTATTAAAAAAACAGTCTGGATTTTTTTCCATTTTAGTAGAAGGGAAAACCCGCTTCCTCGCTACCCACCCAAAATTAAATAAATGTATTCTTGTATTTGGTTTATTTGGGATTTAAGGAGCGAAACCGTTGGCATGAGCACCACTCCCCAAAGGGGGGGGAGGGCCTGCGGGTCAGAACCCCCCGGGGAAAGGGGAGGAAGGGGGTATCTCACGTCCGGTCGTCATTTTTGTCATCGTTCGTTGTGTCATTGTCATTTTTTGCCGGGGGGGTCGTCAAGGGGGGGGGCAGGTCCCACGACGATTTTAGATCGCCTCAGGAGGGGGAATTAATATACTCCCCGCTTACTCTGTGTTTGCGAGGGACTTTTTCTCTTAATCGCCTTTCACGATTAGCAAATCATGTTTGGGGCCCAAATTCTCCCCCGGGCCGACGGGGTGTAATAATAAAACATTTCCGAAATACTAGTGACGGGAGTTGCGTGATTTTAAACCCATTTCAAATGCGGAAAAATTTGCTACCAAGAAATGAAAAAAATTTTTTTAAAGTTTTTTGGAAAAGGGGGAGCTTTACCCGTTAGGTCATAATGAACCACTCTACCCTGGGGGAAAAGGGGGAGGAGGGATCATGCGGGCCCCAAAACACCCAAAGGAAGGGGGGGGAATGAGGTGATCTGCCGTCGGGGTCGTCATAGTTTTTGTCATCGTCATCGTTTTGTTGGATTGGCTTCGTCGTCGGGGAGGTCTTAAAGGGGAAAGGGAATGGTCCCCCGCGACGATTGCCAGTACTTACCTTTAGTTTCAGGGGTTTAAATATTGCTCTTACAAGTGCTTGTAAAAAAAACCCTAGGGCTTCTAGGAAACAAAGCGCTTCTTTTATCGCCCCCCCTTAAATTGTAATTTTTTTTAAATTGAAATTATGTACGGCGTTTTTTTTTTTTTTAATTTTTTTTTGGATAAAAACGCGTCAACTGTTAGGGAAAATTATTTTTTTCAGGATTTCGGGCGCGTCAACGATAGGGAAAAAACCGACTTATAGCCTAGGGATATAGAAGGGAAATTTTGTTTATTTTTATAAAACGCTCAAACGTTAAGTCATAATTCCCACCACTTAAAACCCAGAGGAGGGGGGGGGGGGCGAAAAGGGGGGCCCATGCTGGTCCCAAAACCCCCACGGTTTAAGGGGGGAAAAGGGGGTTTTAACGTCGTGGTCGTCTTGTCTTCGTCCTTCTTTTTTGTCTTTTTTGGTCCTCGTCGTCCGAGGAGGGGATCAAGGGGAAAAGGGGCAAGGTCCCCCGACGACGATTGCCAGGCATGCTCTATTTTCTGGGAAAAAATAGTACCCTTCATACTACTGGTTTGCGAGGTGGACTTTTTCCCCTTAAAAACGCCTTTTTAAATTTGCAAGCCATGCTCTGGGCTAAATTCGCCCCGTTCCTAGACGGGAAAAATAGAAAGGGGAAAAACTTACGCTGGTCAAACGAACCCGCGCACGGATAGGGGGAAATGGGGAGAGAGATCATCTTTAATTTTATTTTAGCTTCCTTTGATAACCCCCGCTCTCCCCGAGGTAAAACACAAAAAAGTCCATGATCGAGTTGCCTTCCAAAACGAGTTATTTCTTTTTCAAGACGACGCAACTAAGATGGTTGAGACCTTCGGTGTGGGGGAGAGCGATGGTGATATCTTCCCCCGGGGCCCAGGGTGGGTTTATAGAGCCACGTCCAATGACCTTTTTGCGACTGACTTATTATGTATAAGAAAACAGCTCTAAATTTCCCCGGTTTGAATCTAAGTTATTTAAATATTTTTTCTTCAAATGCCCGAGCTCTTATCAACAAACAAGCCTGAGTGAAAACTCCTAACAAAAAAACCCAGCAATACTGGGATCGGGTTGGACTCACCGCCTCGTTCAAGGTAACAACACGATTCTAGAAAGTCACGGATACTTGGATCGCTTCCTTCTTTTAAAGTTTGGTTGATGTTTATTTGATGTTTCTAAGGTTTAAGGGCGCGTCAACCTTAGTCATTTGGCCCCCCTTGATAATGTAGTTAATTGTTGTTTAAACTTATATTTTCCAAGGGGGGAACGTAAGGGGGGCGTGGGGGTACGCGTTGGACAGGCTTGTGCGGTCAGAACCAGCCCCAAGAAAAGGGGAGGGCATGGGGGAAGGGTGGGGGCAAGGGGGCCGGGGGGGATCATGGCCCGGGGTCGGGTCGGGGGGCCCGTTGTCTTTTTTGGCAAATCAGCCGGGGTCAGGCAAAAAGGGAAGGGAAGGGGGGGACGAGGGGGCAGGGGGTTTGGGGGTCCCCCACGTCGTGGGGTCTTTGTCTTTGTCATCGCCCCGGTTTTTCTTTCTCGTGTCGTCGGGGAGATTGTCAAGAGGAAGGGGGGAAATTCCCCGACGACGATTGCCAGAGCTCGCCTCTATAGTTTCGAGGAGAAAAATACTACCCTTCATACTAGCTGATGTTACTACATCACTTTATCACCATAACCTTAATGTCCATGTATAATATGAACGTTGTAGCCCCACCCGTTAGTTAAAAATTGGCCCAAATGGCACAAAAATATCGCACACAAAATCAAAAAAATTATAATCAAAGCTTTATTTCTATAAATTTTGGCTAACTTTTTCAATTTTTTCTTTCAGAAAGCAATACATCACCATAACCTTAATGTCCATGTGAAATATGAACGTTGTAGCCCCACCCGTTTGGTCAGAATCGGCCAAAATGTCACGAAAATATCCCACTCAAAATCGACAAAAATCGTAAAAGTACGATATTCATGAGAAATATTTCTTCGATATGTACCCAAAAACAATACACCTCTAAGTTCAGAGAAAACGAAGGTCCCCTCCAATTTTCATCAAGATCGCTTATGTTGTTTGCCCGGAATCGTGCGAACAAACAGACAGAAGAAAAAAAAAACACCCGAGCTAAATTTTTTGGGGGGTCAGTGAATTGAAGTCTTCACTTCGCTCGCTACGCTCATCCTATAATTTATATGAAAAATAAAATTCAATAGATCATGGTTAAAAATAATTACATAGCTGCTTTCGTAGAAACAGAACGTGAGTACTCTAAACTGTTAGGTCATATTGTACCGAAGACTGATAATTACCTTCTAAATTTGTTGTTTGTCTGTTTGTTTGTTTACGGTTTTCTTCGATTATTTAATAAGAGAAAATGATTCTTTACAACAGCAAAGATATTTGAAACGTTAAAACATCTTCAAAATGATAAAATTAAATATTGGTTATAAAGCTCGACACTCTAGCCTGGGAAACTGGAGGAGGACCGGCTCGTGCCACAGACAGGGGAAGGAAAATAATATGTTAATTGAGCGAGCGAAGCGAGCGTCTCCACTTGACTCTTATGGCTCGAATGTGTGTGTTTTTTTAATATTTTTTTTTCTGTTATTGCTTCCATACAGGTCGCTCCGTTTCTCTGATCGACCTGAAATTTTGCACACATGTACATATCACCTAGGCGGGTTGCTGTATAGTTTTGTGGCAAAATCGTTCAAAAAGTTAAAAAGTTACATTAAAGTTAATCGAAAGTTTTTTTTTCAAACTAAACTGCGACAAAATCTGAGGTGGCCAAATCATTTAGAATGTCCGTCCGATCACGAATATGTTATTTTTTTTTTGATCCGATAAGTAGTGTAGATGGAAATTACATTATAACAAAGTCCCGTTACCATGGCAACGGAAAGTCGCACAGCTTTTTTGGCTCATGATAGCGGTCAAACGGAGGCTCGGATCGAGTTGAAATTTTGACCATCCGCAAGTTTCGTTCCCGATTGAATGCCATTAGTTTTGTGGCAAAATCGTTCAAAAAGTTATAAAGTTACATTAAAGTTAATCTTAAGTTTTTTTTTAAAACTAAACGGCGACAAAATCTGAGGTAGCCAATTCATTAAGAATGTCCGTCCGGTCACGAATATGTTAATTTTATTTTGATCCGATAAGAAGTGTAGCTAGAAATTACATTTTAACAAAAGTAACGTTACCATGGCAACGAAAAGTCGCACAAGAATTCTGGTCACTATGTACTGCCACCTAGAAGAAATCAAGAGTAAAATAGTTTTCCCAAAGAAATGATGTCAAGGTCCTCTAGATGGCGGTGGATTTTATCCATTCATTCCTATTTTACAAATTTTCAGCTAAATCGGTCAAGACCTAAAAGACTTATTGGTATGTAACATTATGGGATGTCGTACTCGGGTCGTGTTGCACGTACCGGTGCTCGCTCAAAAACGCGTCCAACTGAGCGTTTTCCTAGTACTATTCGTAAACTTCTCTGCTTACAGCAGATGTTTGCGAGAAGAACTTTCACTCTTGAATCGCCTTTTACGATTAGCACATCCATGCTCTTTGCCAATTCTATCCCCGGCCCAGACGGGGGTTTATTTGTATTAATGGCGCGTAAATATTGTTAGGTTATTATGTTCCACTGTGGTGTAGCGGATATGGGAAGGAACGTCCCATGCGGTCAGATTCAGCCACGGCCAGGGAGAGGAAAGAGGTGGTTGCTCAAGTCGGTGTCGTCATTGCCTTGAGAGTGTACGTAGTAAATAATATTATGAACGGTTGATAATTTAAATAAGTTTTATACAGTTCAAAAAGTTACAATTTAGTTTTTTTCTTTGGGTTTAGGACTCGTCAATCGTTAGGTTAAAATGCACCACTCTAGCCTAGGGGATATGGGGGGCAGGAGCCCATGCTAGTCAAAACCAGCCACTAGTAAGTGGAGGAATGTGAGTTTTTCACGTCGCGGTCGTTATCGTCTTTGTAATCGTTCTCTGTGTCATTGTCATCGTCGTCGGGAAGGTCGTCAAGACCGAACGGTGGTGTTTACTTTTAAAATAGTTTAAAAAAACCACAACCAGATGTTCCTCCTCGTCCACCTGACGCACATGCTGCACTCAAAGTGGAACCAGCATGCTTGTACACACGGGACACATCACTTAATGAAGAATCACCTCTTCTAGTGTCGCCACTACGAGTGTTGTCCAACAGACGATAAACATTGAAAAACTCGTCTGGAATCTTTAGTTAAACGAGGGAGCGGAGCGACCGAGTGTCTCCATTCAACTCAAACGGCTCTCATTCTGTGATTCTGTCTGTCTGTACGTCGAAAATCAGCCGAACCGCTGAACAGATTGCGCTGAAATTTTAAACAGACATCCGGTACGAGTTTACTAAGAACTGTTAACAAAATCAGCTTGATCCATTGCGATTTAAGCCTACAATAAATAAAAATGTGATTTTTAATAATATCAATGGCATTTGTTTCGTAGCAGTTAGCGGGATGAGATTGACGTGGCCTGCATGGCGAAGTGGTAACCATTTAGCCTACCGCACGGATGGATGGTGTTCGATAGCCGTCAGTTCTAACTTTTTTTTTATATTTTTACACCCACATATTATTTTTAATGGGTGTTAAATGGGAAATAAAAATTAGGTGATTTTGTTTTATCTTGGAAATTTGTTAATGTTTCACGCTAATACGTTTTGAATACGATTCGCATTTTGAATGTTCAATTTAAATAATTATTGTGGCAAGCAGAGTGAGTTCCTGTAAGGTGACCAAACGGTCCGGTTTTAGAAGTCAAAACACTTGGCTAACTCACTCGTTTAACAACGACTTTGGCGTTTCCCTAGTTAAACGAGGGAGCGGAGCGACCGAGTGTCTCCATTCAACTCAAACGGCTCTCATTCTGTCTGTCTGTCTGTACGTCAAAATCAGCCGAACCGCTAAACAGATTGGCTGAAATTTTAAACAGACATCCGTACGAGTTTACTGAGAACTGCTAACAAATCAGCTAGATCCATTGCGATTTAATCCCACAATAAATAAAAATGTGATTTTTTAAAATATCGTAAGCATTTGTTTAGCAGCAGCTAGCGGGACAACAATTACGTGGCTTGAATGGCCTATTGGTAAGAATGTAGCCTACCGCACGGAGGGTTGGGGTTCGATCCCCTTGGGTAGAACTTTTTTTTATTTTTAGACACACATATTATTTTTGAGGGGTGTTAAATGGGAAATAAAAATTAGGTGATGTTGTTTTATATTGGAAATTTGGTTAATGTTTTCACGCTTAAATACGTTTTGAACACGATTCGCATTTTGAATGTTCAATTTAAACTGGGGAAACGCAAAGTCGTTGTTAAATGAGTGAGTAAGCCATGTGTTGAGTACCCGGTATAATTCTCCATACTGAGCTGGATCCAGCCTTAGGTAAAGGGGAGGAAAGGGGATGTTCCCGGGTACTAAACACTTGGTTCACTCACTCGTTTAACAACGACTTTGGCGTTTCCCTAGTAAAAACGATGAGAGAAACTAGGGCACTTCAACCGGGTAGGTCATATTGCGTCGCCTGGGATGTAAGTTAATACATTGAATTCGTTTGTCCTATGCACGTATTTGTTATTAAAAAGGAAATTAAAGAGATTTTAGTTACAGAAATAACCAAACGAGGGAGCGGAGCGACCGAGTGTCTCCATTCAACTCAAACGGCTCTCATTCTGTGATTCTGTCTGTCTGTACGTCGAAAATCAGCCGAACCGCTAAAACAGATTGCGCTGAAATTTTAAACAGACATCCGGCACGAGTTTACTGAGAACTGTTAACAAAATCAGCTAGATCCATTGCGATTTAATCCCTGATTTTTTAAAATATCGATACCATTTGTTTAGTAGCAGCTAGCGGGACAATCTCTACGTGTCTGCCCGTGGCATAGTGGTAAGCATAGAGCCTACCACACGGAGGGTTGGGGTTCGATACCCGTTAGTTTTGAACTTTTTTATATTTTTACACCTACATATTATTTTTGAGGGATGTAAAATGGGAAATAAAAGTTAGGTGATTTTGTTTTATCTTGGAAATTTGTTAATGTTTCACTCTAATACGTTTTAAACACGATTCGCATTTTAAATGTTAAATTTAAACTAGGAAAACGCCAAAGTCGATGTTAAACGAGTGTGTGAGCCAAGTGTTGAGTACCTGGGAACATCGCCTTTTCTCCCATAACCTAAGGCACGATCTAGCCCAGTATGGGGAATGATACCGGGTACTGTTTTTGGTTTATTTGGATTAAGGACGCGTCAACCGTTAGGTCATAATGCACCACTCTAGCCTAAGGGGGGGGGGGGAGGAGGAGGGCCCATGCTGGTCAGAACCAGCCACGGGTAAGGGGAGGAAGGGAGGTTTCTCACGTCGCGGTCGTCATCGTCTTTGTCATCGTTCGTTGTGTCATTGTAATCGTCGCCGGGGGGTCGTCAAGGGAAGGGGACAAGGTCCCCGACGACGATTGCCAGAGCTCGCCTCTAGTTTCGGGGAGTAAGATACTCCGCTCTTTCTAGCTGATGTTTGCGAGGTGGACTTTTTCTCTTGAATCGCCTTTTACGATTAGCAGAGCCATGCTCTGGGCCAATTCTACCCCGGGCCCAGACGGGGGCGATACCGGGTACTATACACATGGCTCACTCACTCGTTTAACAACGACTTTGGCGTTTCCCTAGTAAATTTATGCGTCGTTGGGGAGTTCGTCAAAGAAAAGGGGAGGTGTCCCCGACGACTACTGCCAGAGATTCAAATATCAAGGATTACTCCCCTACTCGCCAGCTGATGTTATTATATACCGTTATACCGTTAGGTCATAATACCACTCTAGCCTAAGGGGGGTGGGGAGGAGGGGCCCATGCTGGTCAGAACCAGCCATGGGTAAGGGGAGGAAGGGGGGTTTCTCACGTCGCGGTCGTCATCGTCTTTGTCATCGTTCGTCGTGTCATTGTCATCGTCGCCGGGGGGTCGTCAAGGGAAGAAGGCAAGGTCCCCGACGACGATTGCCAGAGCTCGCCTCTGGTTTCGAGGAGTTAGATACTCCGCTTTTTCTAGCTGATGTTTGCGAGGTGGACTTTTTCTCTTAAATCGCTTTTTACGACTAGCAGAGCCATGCTCTGGGCTAATTCTACCCCGGGCCCATATGTTATGAGATGGGATGGATATCCAGAGGTGGGGATTTAGCCATCCCCGGCGAGGATACCTTTGAGTTAACAGAGCCAGGGGCAAAATTACCAGAGGGGGAAATCCTCCTCATTCATCCCTTCAATTCTCACCCTGTGTATTTGTGTTACAAACAATCGATTTAAAAAAAATTAATTATTAATAAATAAATTCTGTGAAACAATCTGCTTCTTATAAGATATTAGGGAAAATCAAATATAAATATGACAGGCTATATATACCTTGAATATGACAAGGCCCAATGACAGGAAGTTATGCGAGAAATCAGCCTCTCCCTGGTCAATCAGGCTCATTTTCTACATCTAAACGATAACATGACATATTAACAAAACTCGTACCTCGTGTTACAATATTATTTCTTCGATACGTTCATTAATTAACGTGAGAATTCAGGAGACATAAGAACGTCGACGTGAGAAACTAGGGCGCTTCAACCAGGAAGGTAATTATATTACGCCACCTGCTATTGTTAGCTTATAAATTGAATGGTTTTGAGTTTCGTTTAAAGATTTTTTAAAGATTTTTATGAAAAATAAATGATATAGATCATAGAGATAGCAAAATAAAAAATATGTTTGTGTTACAAATTATCTTGGTTTATTTGGTTTTAAGGCGCGTCAACCGTTAGGTTATAAGAGGGGTTTTTAAGTCGTGGTCGTCATCGTCTTTGTCATTGTTCGTGATGTTATGCTCGTCGTCAGGGATGTCGTCAAGGGAAGGGGAAGAGATACCCGACGACGACCACCAGAGCTCGCCTCTATTTTTGTGGAGTGATAAAGTTTCATTCTTACTAGCTGATGTTTACGAGACAGACTTTGTTATCCTTCTTTGTATTGTAAATAAATAAATTCGCATTTAAAGTCTACCCACCACGCACACAACTTACTTTCAGTGGGGGACTATAAATTTAAAACCGACCAAGCCAACCTTGTATCGACGAGCGAAAATGACCAACTAGAGACCGGCATATTTATTTAGGAAATGGTAAGGAAACACAATCAAGCTGTACACGATTTCACCCGCGGACAGTGCCAGAATCAACAAGGCTTATGCGGAACAACCTAAGAATTTATCACTTGCCTCGTCGCTAGGACGGCTCCAAATACCCGTTTACACATTCCTTAGCCAATTAATGATGGAATTAAGTCCAATTAAAAAGTTAAAACACGTCTGCCCATAGTAATTTTTAATTTTATTTTTTTGGATTAAGAACTGTTCAACCGTACGGTCATAATGCACCACTCTAGCCTAGGTTTAATAGGGAAGAGGGGCCCAAGCTGGTCAGAACCAGCCACGGGTAGGAGAAGGAAAAGGGGGAATCTCACGTCGCAGTCGTTATTGTCTTTGTCATCGTTCGGATTGTCAATTGGTCGTCGTCGTCGTCGTCGTCGGGGAGGTCGTCAAGTGAAAGGGAAGGGTTCCCCGACGCCAAAGCCAAAGCCAAAGCTCGCCTCTAGTTCAAAGAGTAAAAATTACCCTTCTAACTAGCTGATTTTTGTTTGATGAACTTTTTCTTTTGAACCGCCTTTGACAATTAGCAGAGCCATGCTCTGGGTCAATGCCCGGGCCCAGATGGAGATAGAATATAGGGAATATGGGAAGGACAGTCCCGTGCTGAACAGAACCAGCCACAGGCGGGTAGGGATGTGAAGAGTAAAAATATCTTAGCAATAGACCAAATAATAAACTTTCACTGAATGGCGACAAGAGAAAATGCCAACTATACGATGCCAATTGTTTCGACGAGTTAAAATGTGAACCAAGTGAAGAATCCAATCTCTATTTGCTCCATCCTTGCTGTATGATATCTCAATGTACACTTTACTTGTAATAATACCAATAAATAGTCAGTATTTAACACAATATCTGGCTAAATCTACGTTCACAGAAACAAACGCGTCTATCTTGGCCGAGAAAAGTTGAAAACAAATGAAAGTGCGACAATGTTTCGTGCACCGCCTTGTTGACGGAGAGTTTCAAGATTCCAACGCCTGTTGACCTGGGCAAGGTCTACTAGATCTCCGCCTCTCTCCGCCGATCTAGTAGACCTTGGACCTGGGGTGACCTAATCACGCAGTTCGATTGCGACGTGAGTTGTAGCTCGTGGTTATTTTATGTTTTCAAACAATTACTTTACTTATTTTCAATAAATATTAATTGGGATCAATTATATTTTGGATTGGATAATGGACCTTAGTGACTCCTATTTCGAATGTCCTGAGCGCCAAAACGGCACTCAACGTGGTTTGAAAAAACCAAGGTCGATAAAAACGTCATTTTTCGTATGCATGCAAATGAAAACGTCATTTACGGATATGCCTTCAACGATTCGATTTTCTTTGTTGACTTATAAAATACGTCTAAGGTTTGGCGATTACGCCCAACAACATCTCAACCATTCGTTTCCAGATCCTGGGCGCAAAAAACGCACATTAAAATTTTGAATACTCTCGTCAGTGAATTTTTTACGCTAATTTATACTGATCACAACATATTAATAAAGTGCGTTCGTAAGCTTGAAGAGGCTCCCTACAGTAGATACAAACACTTGGGCCTACATTATAAGAAATCTATTTTTAGCTATGAAGTGATGTAATAAGTCAGGCATTGAGTCTGGTTGAAGTTGGGGGCTCTGATTGGGAAACTATTTTTTAAATCCAGTAACGAATGTCCATATAAAACTCCAGCATATGCACATGCACATCGATAACATCATGACATAGAAGCGTTTAGACAGCCTTAGTGCAATCGAGACAGCATAGACTTCCACCAATAGTGGGGTTTAGCCCGCCTAGGTGCAACCAAAGTATCGAGACGACAATTTAATACTTCCACTAATAGAAATAAATGTTTCATACTAGCGACTTCCTTACGGTTGGGCAGTGGCGGGCTTTGGGGGGGGGGGCAAGTCAAGTCAACGAACACGACGAGGGAATCGAGAGGACAAAGTGGCGAGGAGTGATGGGGGGGGGGGGGAAGTCGAGTTTTATAAAGAAAAACATTAATTATTCAGCGAAATTTATTAACTTTTTCCAGTACAAATCCGAATTTTCGTGGACTGTTTTGTGTTTTGACTAGATGCCTCTGACACTGTTTTTTGTGTTTGTGTGGGGGGGGGGGGGGGGTTTTGGGAAATAGAAATTAAGACAGTTCATGGATATCTTCAAGCAATTTAATTTTTGAGGCGATTCCCAAAGGCGCCAGTGGGCGGCATCAGAGGTTACGGCCCTAACACTAATTTAGTTTCGTTTCTTTTTAAGTGGTAGGTCATTTTTGGAAAATCCAAAAAAAAAATTGATTCTTTTATAGCTCGGGCAATTTTCGTCCGATCGGGTTCATCTCGGGCTCTATAGAACTGTATTGGTCAAGCGAAGCAGTGGTTTATTAGAGGGGTAATTTTAAAAGTCAAAAAAAGTGCTCAGGGCATTCCGTAAACCCTTTTGGGGCATTTTCAAAATTTTTAATTTTAATTTTTCCTTCCGATTACGTCAGGGGGCCGCATTCCCGAAAAACCTTCATTTCATCGTTGCCAAAACTTTTTTGAATGTCTCAAAATAGTAGTTGGTCATTTTGTGGATAAACGTTTTCTTTTGTATTATATCTTCCACAATTACAGTACGATCAGGTACATCTCGAGCTCTACGGTACCGGACGGACGAGGGGCATATTTTGATAACCCGGACAAGTGTCACGGAAAAACTTTTGTCCAGGATAATGAAAAATGTGCAGTATGTCTGGTCCTGTCCATCTTGGGCTTTGCGGATCTGCCCCGGACGAGGCGAAGATTTAGACTTACCGTAAAATATTTTGTCTCGGAATTGTCCCAGGAAAACATTTCTCCCACATTTTACACAAAAGGCGTAAAAATTATCAATTTCGAAAATCATTTTGCACCGTACTTAAGAGGCGGCGGACAGCGTCCGGCGGCGTACTGAAAGTGTCCCGGAAAACAAATTTGTCACAGGTCTTCGGATAAACGACAAACGTCAACCGAAAACTACCGTATCGCGGCCGTACGCGGACCGATTTCGCGACTTTGTCGCGGCAACGCGGTTTTCCAACTACGAGGTATTCCGAGTACGACGTTTTCCACGCCCTCCGCGTAGCGGCTTCAAGCCGCGCTTGCGCGACTTGTTAAAGTATAATAGTAGAGTTTTGAATTGAGTTGGTTTAACGACGCGTCAACTGTAATCCATACGCGCCACTCTATCCTATGATAGGCTAGGGAGGAAAGACCCATGCTGGATCCAGCCTTACGTAGAGGGAAGAATGGGAAAGTTCCCAGTTACTCGACACCCTGGCTCGCTCACTTGTCTAACATCAACTTTAGCGTTTAGTACTAGGTTTTGTTAACAAGGGGTAAGGGGAAAACAAAGGTGCATAAGT
>JAMZAV010012249.1:0-19727 GCA_024449915.1 Sweltsa coloradensis
CTTTGAATTTTGAAAAATTAATTAGTTAAAATCTTATTTCACATGATGATTTTTTTTTAAGTTATGTTCCCAAAATTTAAACTGTCCTGTGGCTGTGGTGGCCGAACTTGTTTTGAAAAAATTATAAGGAATGTTTTCAATAAAAAAAAAAAAAAAAAAAAAAAAAAAAAAAAAAATTATTATTTTTTATATTATTATTTTATTATTATTATTATTTTATTAATTATTATTATTTTTATTATTATTATTGATTCATAGCGTTTTTCGAAAAAGTTTGCCCCGACTGGGGGTTTGAAACCCCAAACCTCCGGTTAAAGGGCATACTCTACAATTAAGCTACGGGACCACAACAAACCTTTAGGAAATGCTATTTGTTGGACTGTTTTACTTTCATGCATAAATCCAAAAGAGACGGCAAAGGCTGTCAAATCTGAAAAATTGCATGGATAAAACAAACACATCTCATCTCCCATGAGTTGGTAGTATGAAATTGGTTTTTAAGCATAAGCCCGCTTTAAAAAGGACATAGTTATGATTCATGCAGTTTCGAAAAAATTTGCCCCGACTGGGGTTCGCCCAGAACCTCCCGGCTTAACGTGCAATAGCTCTACCAATTTAAACTACCGGGACCCCAGAACAAACCTTTAGGAAACTGCTATTTTTTGTGCTGTTGACTTACATGACATAAAACCAACAGAAGACGGGAAAGTACTGTCAAATCTGAAAGATTGCAGGATAAAATCAAACACTCTCATCTCCCCTGAGTTGGGGATATGAATATATGGTTTTTAAGCATAAGCCCGCTTTAAGGACATAGTTATTGATTCATAGCTTGTCGAAAAAGTTTGCCCCGATGGGTTCGAACCCGAATCCGGGTTAACTGAATAGCTCTCCAAAAAGCTCCGGGACCCCCAAAAAAACTTTAGGGAAAAATGCTATTTTTTGTGACGTTGACTTAATGACATAAACCAACAGAAACGGCAATGTACTGTCAAAAACTGAAAATTCATGGTAAATTTTAATCAATCTTCTCCCATGATTTTGGAGTAGTATATGGTTTTTTTTTCATAACCCCCTTTAAGGACCTAGTTATTGTTCATAGCAGTTGTCGAAAAAGTTTGCCCCGATGGGGGTTGAAACCCCGAACCCCGGCTTAACGTGCAATAGCTCTACCAAATTCTACGGGACCCCAGAACAAACCTTTAGGAAACTCCTTTTTTTGTGACTGTTGACTTACAGACATAAATCCAACGAAGAGGGGAAATTTGCTTCAAATCGAAGATTGCATGCAATAACTATGTCCTTAGCGGGCTTTGCTTAAAAACCCTATATTCATACTACCCCAAATCAGGGAATGGATGTGATTGAATTTATCCATCATTTTCAGATTTGACAGCTAAATTTTCCGTCTTTTGTTTGGTTTTTGTCATGTAAGTCAACAGTCACAACAAAAAGCAGTTTCCAAAGGGTTTTTTTTGTGGTCCCCGGGAGTTTAAATTGGGAGACTATTTCACGTTAAACCGGGGGTTCTGGTTCGAACCCCCGTCGGGGCAAACTTTTTCGACAACTGCTATGAATCAATAACTATGTCCTTAAGCGGGCTTATGCTTAAAAACCATATATTCATACTACCCAACTCATGGAGATGAGATGTGATTGAATTTATCCATGCAATCTTTCAGATTTGACAGCTACATTGCCGTCTTCTGTTGGATTTATGTCATGTAAGTCAACAGTCACAACAAATAGCAGTTTCCTAAAGGTTTGTTCTGTGGTCCCGGTAGCTTAATTGGTAGAGCTATTGCACGTTAAGCCGGAGGTTCTGGGTTCGAACCCCAGTCGGGGCAAACTTTTTCGACAACTGCTATGAATCAATAACTATGTCCTTAAAGCGGGCTTATGCTTAAAAACCATATATTCATTATTATTATTATTATTATTATTATTATTATTATTATTATTATTATTATTATTTTTATAGAACTGTTTTATATGTTTTTAATAATCTTAGTAACCATGACTTTGTGAATAGTGCTGTCAATACTAGAAATTCATCAGTGCTACGTTTAACCGTACCTGACTTTAGATTAACAAATACACGTAACCAGTTATCATATAAAGGCCCATATCTGTTCAATTCTATTTTATGCAAGATTCCAGAGTTTAAACCAAGTATGAAATATGTTCATTTTAAAAACTTGCAGAAAATGCAGTAAAAGAGAGGTGAGTTATTTTCCATTTTAAAATTGCTTTTACCTTTAATATTAAGATTATCTATGTAGGCCTACTTGTTCGTTGTTTTACTGAAATGTATTATTGAATTGGTTACATTTAAAACTTATTACCATGAATTTTTAATTATACATTGTATTTTTAATTTTATTTATTTAGTAAATTGGTTAATTATTTTGTTAAGGTTTTAAGGATGTATAGTTCATTAATATTTACCGTGGCGGCTGGCACAATTAAAATGTTAATATGTGAAGCAGTCCTTCACACGAGCAGTCTGCTCATGAAGGCAACTTGCTTGTTTGATATTGTTAAATGTATTGTGTGTGTTTAATCAAATAAATTGAAATTGAAATTGAAATTGAAATTGAATTATTATTATTATTATTATTATTATTATTATTATTATCATTTATTATTTATTATTATTATTATATTATTATTATTATTATTATTATTATTATTATTATTATTATTATTATTATTATTATTATTATTATTATTATTATTATTATTTTATTTTGAAATTGTACACATAATCGTATATTAAGCTGCACAACTCCATAGAAAGTTAGAAAATAGAAATAGAAGTTAGTTGTTCTATCTTTCAGTATTGATAAAGGTGCCGGGCCATGGGAGCCATTCGCATATTATGCATCATCCTTATTGAAGTGCAATGCCAACAAAAAACGCATGTCCATCGGATATCGTTTTCAGATTTTATCGTGAGATGTTACACGCGCACAGACGAACAGAAAAGTTATGGTTGTATGGGCTTCCTATAAATAAAGCCTTTTTCTCTATGTGTATTTAGGACTTCTGACCGAAAATTTATTTTTGGCCGATTTATTAGTGATATATCGACACGAAAGTTTTTTAGAATCGAATTTACGACAAAAATGTCTGGGTGATTTCCATTCCTGGTATTCTTAAACACTGGAAGCTAGATGTGCTTTATAATTGGATGGGACTTATCACCGTCGTAAGTAATAGTCAAGCGATAAAAGTAATAAAAATCTTGATCACATCCATTGGACATGTCTTCGAAAAAAGATTTTTAAGTCGCTCAGGATATTCGATTAAAAAGTTTATCTCTTCATCTTAGCCAACATTCCAAAGCTTTTAACTTGGCCTTTTTCATCATGAATCATTTAAGAGTTTCTAATGGGGTAGCTGATATTCAATTATATTCTTACTATGGTAAGTCTCATCGCTTATGTTTGCGACTAGTTTTATCTAAAAATGTTTTTGACATCCAAAACTCGTTATATTCACAGAGAGCAATTCCTAAACATTACATTATACTGCACTTGATTAAATTTCTCACAATTCAAACCGATAGAGGTTTTTTAATCCGTTTCTCGTGGGATTCCAACTCGGTAGGGCCCCTGGTTCGAGCCCCCCAAGGTTTTAACATAGATTTTTCCTAGGTTTCTTCAGACATAGGCGAATGCTACCTTTTAGTTCTAACATCCTGGGTATTCTTATCCAAATAACAAAATACCAATCACCAAATTTGTCACCTGACGATGGTCACAGTTGGTAAACTGGTGGTTTCTAATATGAGATATTGTAATAACGTGTGAGAAATCTTATGTGAGGATAATATTGTTTTCATCAGCTTATTTCGATCAGTAACGATTTCCAGTGGCGTTGCTCGAGCCGATGATTGCCCGGAGCAGCTCTCTAGGGAAGCGTCGTGCCACTTCTTTTAGTTCTTGTTTATTAGGTAATACTTATATGCGCTCCATGCACCATTCGTTAAGATCCAATTCACTCTTAGTCACAAGGGATTGTTATTGCAATAAGGTATCCAAGACACTTGATTGGTTAGTATAGTATTTTATTGACCTGCCATAGTGAAGTTAAGACTAATGATTGACCAGTCAGATGGATGGTTTTGGCTATACCATAATAACACTCATACTTTTTAACACCGATGATTTTCATCAATAATTTATCATTCCCATCCCCTTATACCTATTTCAATTCTTTGTGACGCAGTGGGAAATGGGCGTAAAAGGAGTGGTTTATCATTCTGTTTCGAAAAACGACAGATGTAGCTCAATCTAAAAGTGCGAAACTCTGATTTGAAAGGTCATATGTTCGAATCCCGCCTCCAGTAATCATGACAAGGTTTTTCTTATAGTCTTAAAGGGAACGCTAGGAATTGAGTCCATTAAGTAAAAACACGCACACGCACACGCACACGCACACGCACACGCACACGCACACGCACACGCACAACGCACACGCACACGCACACGCACACGCACAGAACGGTGGACGCGACGGGTCAACGTGAAAACTAGCACTGGATCTTCGACTACTTAGCCTGGATGAAATATCTTATTTGAGTAATACGGGTGCACTTTCCTTACCCCTTATAGGTCAGTGGTTTCCATATTTACCACCCCTTTTCAAAATCTACACTATTAAATCTGCCAGTTTTTCATACTTTAACCCGGACAAAACGCTGCTTTGTTTTGTTCGGGATTGGTACCATTTTTCCTTACTAAATTCTAACGAGTAGAACGATTTTTGCAATAATTAAAAACACAAAAATACCAAAATTTCCAGGATATCCCGGGTATTTTGTTTGCCTGAAAAAGATTCAATTTTAACATTTAAAATTAAATATCAATAAATTGCAAAAAAAACAATTAACAAAAAAATATTAATTAAAAAAACAAAATTGATATAAATTTTGAATTTAAAGTCAACATTTTTAATCTGAAAGATTAGGGATTATTTTTAAAATCCTTAAATTCATTTTACAAAATCACGATTTCTTAATTATTAAGGTAGATAGCAAAATTTAAGTTCCCAACATTTTGCCCTGTAAAGGGTTTAACAGATTTTGGACACTCCATTCACAATTACTTGCTAAGTACCTAGTTCGACACCTGAGTAGGGACTTCTAACCGTCACCGGTTTCCTAAGTGAAGTGAAATTTAAATGTACGTCCCGGATGAACAATGAACATTGTTGAGAAATTGGGAACCGTGGCTATTGTTACATCCACGGAGCAGGCCACCTTGCCTAGAGATGCTTGGCTAGACCCCACGTAATCTAATTCATGTACTTTAAAACAAAATATGAAAGGTACACCCAAGACGGCTGACTCTTCATGTGTTGTGTTACACGCAGCTTTTCGCTAGTATTCATCTAGAGGAATTGATCGCACACGCATTTCTAAACGGGCAACAGAGCGCCTCCCCCCTCCACTTCCCCTCCCTCCGGTCCTATCCCTCACAATACACGCAAATTGATGAAACACGGGAATGATAAAGAAGTGTTCGAGACATTTGAAAATCCTCTCCTGTCACGAGCCATGTTCTAAGCCCTTCTGTTCCAAACCATTCGGAGCTTCAAATAGTTGGTATATTTCCCGCGTTAACCAAACACTGCGTGTCGGTCTATGCTGATCTATGCGAAGATAAGAGATATTATATTGCCGTAATAGAACGGGTATGTAGCTAATGTTACTCTTATCGCAATAGCACATGGCTTATTTATAGGCTTCTACTTAAACTTTCTGAAAATGTAACTGTAGTAATTAGTAAAGTCATAATCATCAACACTTCTTCTGAGAATTTTTTAGTTTTGTAGGGACAGTAAACTGCTTTTATTAGTCACGCAGTTGTATTTGATATGTAAATTATTAGCCTAGCTGGCGTAAATAAATTATAACTGTAATTTGTTTTATTCAACACAATGTAGAATAATGTATCAGTAACAATAATAACAATTATTAATATGTTTACCTATAATAATAATCATAAAAATTTCCTACTTAAAAATATCCCTTTTAATTGAAATTAGTTGCTACTTGATTTCTTTCGTTTATGATTTCATTTGAATTATTTTACATAATAGATTCTATTTAATAATGCAAAAAATTAGTACTTGTACTTTCTATTAAATTATACTTAGTTTGAAATAAATCCCCTTTCACCGTTTAATAAAATATTAAACCACTTCAACGTATTTTATTCAATTTTTATAAATTTTTTTACTTTCAAGTCATTTGGTACAAAATTGAACAAATTGTATGTCTGTTTGTAGTTTGTGTGTATGTGTATTCCATATGTGTTTGAAAGAACACATTGATCACCATTCACCAATAACAAGAATAAACTTCTTACTGCAAAACGTATACATTTTGTGTGAAAACCTTTCTCCTAGAAAGCTGAAAGCTGAGAGGGCAAGACGCGATCGTTCATTCTTCGGCTACACTCTCTTATTGAGTATCACTACTCGGTTCGCTTGCTGCAGTGCAGCTTACACTCGCCTCGCCTAGGGCCATCTGGCATGTTTGCGATCAGTCGCCTGCCATGTACGAGCCACTTTAGTGTGTGCTGCGGACAATTTCTCTGATATTTTTTAGCAATCCTTATTGAATCTTGTGCTTCTTTTAGTGTGAAGAGAAATAATCCCGTTTTAAATTTAATTTAACGGCGCCTTCGCTGTACGTAATCCCTACGTGGCCTAAGTTATTTATGGGCAGACATGTTCTTGTATTAAATAAGTTACTCATGTAGGTTTACGTAATACAGTGAACTGTGATGCAGGGGAGGTTCTTCATGAAAGTTAGATCTATGCTGTCATGCCCTGTTAAACATATTTAAAATAGGCTTTACTAAAACATAAAATGTTTTACTCAAAACGTTGTTTTGTAAAAGTCATGCACGGTAAAACAAAGGAAAAGAATGATGAAGGACAATTGTCTTTAGAATAAATTTCTACAATGAATGTGCGATGGTACCTGCGATTGAATACATTTTTCATGACATATCAACTCAATTCTGCGATATGTTATTCCTGCATGCAACTTAGAAGCAAACTATGCTATAAAAATATATAGTAGCTATACAAATATTTTACCATCGCATCTATATTTTCGTCTTCATTGTTGGAAATAGGGTTCGATATTATTTTTATTGTCGTTTCCAAAGGTCAGTTTTTTGAAAATTGTCACTTAACCTCCTCAGACCCAGAATTAATTTTTTTGCAAATATATAAAATCAAATGTCATTTTCTGGTTGAAAAAATAAATAATAATAAAAAAAAAAATACAGAGCAAAAATCCCTTGACCCAATTAGCCAAAACGCTGTGTCTCCTATAGGCGACATTGGGTCTCAAATATATGAAACAATTATTTGACAACAATGTAGTTTGTTAGTAAATACCCTAAAATTTCAATGAATTTTTGCTTCTTTTTATTTGTAGGTCTATTCCTTTTCATTGCTGTTATTGTTATTAACACATTTAAAAAAAATATATATATAATAATAATTTAAAAATTCAATAAATTTAAAAAAATAAAAAAAATACAAAATTCCTTTGTTAATGATTGTTTCAAGCATGGATTTTATAAGTTGGTGATAGCCTTATTAAATTTAACTTAAAAGTTATGAAAACATAAGCTTGGTTGGCATGTTAATTAAAATTTAATTTTAGTTTTGATATTAATTTTATTGATAAAAAGTGTAAAAAAAAAAACAGTATGAAATTTTGAGTTTTATAAGTATTCCAACAGTTGAGACCCAATGTCGCCTATGGGAGACATAGGAATAATTTGAATTGTTGCATTGTTGTATTCTCAACAGAGTAAAAAACCCGATTGCATCTTGTTAACACAATGTTCTAGTATTGAAATAATGTTTGTATCATTCAATTTGACAGCAACTAGAATTAATTACAGCATAATTACCATTCCACGGCCATCTTGAATACAATTTCATAAAAATAGGTGAAGATAACAGCTTCAGTTTTTTTTTTTTTTTTTTAGTTGGACAATTTGTAACTATAGTTACCATCTGTTGGCAACAAAATTAGCTCATGTAGTGCCCGGCTCGCATCTCTAGATCAACCATTTAATTATTTTCTAATGCCCTATTTAGTGTCTCTCATAGGGGACGCTGGGTCTGAGGAGGTTAAGATCGATCATTTCTTAGCTTTGCAAAGATCTCAAACAAGACAGATAAATACTGTTCTCGGATCACTAACAACAAACAAACAAGACAACTAAATAAAATGCGCAGCGTGTTTAAAAAGAGATAACGTCATCTAAATCCAACATAAGCCGAACTGTAGTATGTAAATCCAAAGAAAAACGCACGCAGGAACACGCACACTTGAAACCATCTCGAGAGTAGCAAACCTAGATGGTTTCTCATTCGGATTCAAGGTCCACTAGATCTCCGCAAAGTGAATATTTACTTGAGTGCGGGTCGGTAGAGTGTATTGTTTTAGTTATTTAGTAATGCGGCACATCAACAATGTCTGAAACACATTTTAAAGGTATCGTGACCAAGGTAAAATAACGGTATTAACGTATTCATGAGTGTCCACTGAATCTTTTTGAGGGATTTTGAACGATGGAGAGAGGATCTTTGAATAATATCATCTAGTTCAAAAATGAAACTTCAAGAACTCCAAACTCCAAGATTTAATAAGAGAACACTTCCAAGGTGTACTTGCTTCAAAAACATAGAAATACATTCTTGACTTGAAGACACTGTTCACAATTTTAAGTTATTATTGAAGAATAACTGGATTAAATACATCTTACAGGTTTAAATTATTTTTTAAAAGTGAGTAAATTTGTACGCATATTTTTTAACAACATTCTGATTTAAAATGTTAAATGTTTAATAATCGGGTTTAGGGACTAATGCACAAATGTTGCCGGTCGAGCATGAATTTTATGTTCATCATAAAGTGTCATGTGGCGGCCTGTGTAGTACGTACCCTCCCCCCCCACCAACGACAGTTTGTGTGACCTAGTGAGCGGAATTTGGTGCAAGGATGTGAATACAGCAGGGAATCATAAAAATGGTAAACATATTTATGTTGAATGGTATTATTTCCTCTCGTAAAAGTAAAAGAAAATATGCGCGCAAAATGGTTTATGAAGGAAATCGCTGTCCCCGCCCCCCCCCCCCCAACCCGCCACGCACACATGAAACTCACTCGAGACAGTTGCGTTCTGTCCTTTGGTTTCCCATACGAAACGGCATCGTATATTTCGCACACTCAAGTACGTCTTAGACCGGAACAGGAAACGTTCTCTATAGACCAATCAGAGAACAGGAATTTAAAACACGCCATATCAAACGTGCATCATACCCTCCCTCCGTCCTCAACATTGTTCGCCAATATATCGCATTGTAAATTGTTGTTAGTTCAAGGTTGTAATTGTCACGCATTTTCTAACTAAAACATGCATTTTTTGACCGGGAAATAATATTTTTAATCAACTACTGTTTTATTTCGACCGAAGCAGCTCCCAATTATGCTTCAATTTTTGTTTGTCCGTCTGTGCGTGAGTCACGTCTCACGATAAAAACCGAACATATCTCCGACTGGCATGAGTTTTTGTTGACACTGTTCTTCGTCAAGGATGATACAGAATGTGATTGGCAATCCTCTGGTTCAAGGGGCGGGGCTAGATTTAAAAAAGGAATAAAAACTTTCCAACCCGGCACCTTTCTCCAATGACGTTTTGCTCATGAACGCAGCATAGAGCATTGAATAAGATATTTTATTATATGTGACTGTTCTACAATATCGGTAAACTTTGCGTTCTCTATTCAGTACTCCGTGCTTGTGTATATGTAATGAAGATATTTAATGATGCGAGAAACTTTAACGGTAATCGTAAAGCAATTGGGGGAAGTTAATTTTAAATAGTATTTTGAAAGGATTTCAATTAATTGGGAAACGATACTTTTCACATTTAATCACATCTTTTATTTGAAAGAATATTAAAATCTTTGTCGCGTCGATGAAATTCTATTAATATTCTTGAAACAAATAAGTCTTATCAAGTAAAAAGCTAATTATATTTATCTGGTGGGTATTCGCTAAATCTGTATCTTTTATAAATTTTCTTTGGCGGAAATACGACCAGGGTAGGAAACATTTCCTTTCCGTTACTTAATAAAACAATTCATTATAAAGTATCGGAGCAGTGCTTACGAAAGTGAACACTATGATCAGTCAGTCGGAGAAATTATGCTGAGATAAGTGCACATACAAAACAACCCCTTCCTTGTAACTAGTGATGCAGATCAATCACTGGCAAACTGAGAAACAGTTGTGAAACAGTAATGAATAACTTAGAGATGTTCCACTATTTAGTTCAACAACTCTAAACAATAAAATCAACCATCAGCTGGAGTTACTAGAAGCAGTCACATGGAGCCCGCATTATCTAAGAGAGGTGGCTGTTGTAAGAAATCCACTCAGCCTCATAGAAGTCGTAGTAAGAGGAAACACACATAACAAAAACTTGTAGAAATACAGCCAAACCTTACACACTCAAAAGGAATGAGATCTAAAAAAAGGGCCAAGCTCATCTACCCTTCCACATTTGCGCATTCTTAATTCATAAACGTACAGTGTCCCATAACAGCATCCTCGAAAAGCTTGGCAAAATAGAATTTGCGATTATTAATTTAACGTAGTAGTTTATCCAAGTTCTTTTTTTGTAATTAATTTAAACGTAAACATGCAAATTCTATTTTGCCAAGCTTTTCGAGGATGCTGTTATGGGACACTGTACGTTTATGAATTAAGAATGCGCAAATGTGGAAGGGTAGATGAGCTTGGCCCTTTTTTTAGATCTCATTCCTTTTGAGTGTGTAAGATTTGGCTGTATTTCTACAAGTTTTTGTTATGTGTGTGATCTTATTACTTTTTCAAGTTCCATTACAAAATTATTTGTTAAAATATAATATTTTTATCAAAGTTGATTTAATTTTTATGGTATTAGCAATAACAATAGGATGTAAAATATCTAGGCCCGGATTCATGTACATCCTGGGTATAGGTGGTATAACCATGGTATAACGACGGTATAAGGACTGGTTAAGTCTAGGCAACTCACATCCTATTAAAACTTTCCCATGTAACAACAAACGCACAACTAATGTAATTTTACACCTATTTCACTGCACCCACACGAGGGAAGCGATATATCTAGACGGCCTTGACCCACAGCCATGTAAATCATCAGATAATCAGAAGAATATTGAAAATTTTCACCATCTTTTGTTTTACATTTTTATTAAAAGTGACAGGAGATTGCGTGAGGTTATTAAAAGTAAAGAAAAAGCTTATTATTGCCGTAAATTTTGGAATAGCCTAGGACTATCATACCATTGTTTATCTGCATTAGGCATTGTAGTAATCAAAACTAGTTATTTGTGCGGGAAGTGTCAAAACAAGGTTGTGCTGGCCTAGGGTTGGCTAAGAAAGGCCTAGGGCTTGTCAAACATGTAGTGTAAGTATTTATTTATCTAGTCCTATAGCCTAATGGAACTTTAGACCTACACTGTTGTATTATAAATAATTTTCTACATCTGGGCCTAGGCCAGGGACGGTTTCTGATTTGTTTTATGAGAGTATAATGACACCTTTTCTCGTTCCACACAAAGAAGAAAAATTTTAAATGTCCGCCATTTGTTTACGTATCGCACTTTCCCGCCTAACTCTGCTTATACCGTCAACAAGTGTCAAGTAACTATGGTTACTTGTTGATTATATGCCAAGTGTTTAAGGCTTATTTTAAAACCTTTATTTGGAAGCCTTCCAACAAACTTTTTCAACTTTTTTTTTCAAAAGAGACTATATTTCTATAACCTTAATGTCCATGTAAAATATGAACATTGTAGCCCCACCCGTCTGGTCAGAATCGCGGGCCGACGTATTAGATGTTAGCAGTAGCAGTAGCAGTAGCTAGCAGTAGCTAACATCCTTAAAGTGATTTTGAGCATGTTTGAAGACATTTTTTCACCAAGAAGGAATGGTCGTACCCCAATAAAATTTGGCATGTGTTGTCAGGTACCTAAATCCCCTCGATTGTGATAGTTTTCAAGTTCACATCACGTTACATGACGGCTGGGTAACACCTCGAAATCACCCCAACTCTGCTTGGTGTATAAGGTGCTTGAGTGTGTAGCGCACCGCGGCTTGGCTGCGGCGCCCTAACGGGCACCTAGAAAGGTGCTTGAGTGTGTAGCGCACCGCGGCTTGGCTGCGGCGCCCTAACGGGCACCTAGATGGAAGACATTTGTCGTTGAGCAAATAGCTATATTGGTTCAGACACCAACAGTGTTGGTTCGGGGTTAAGCACGCTTCTCAGATTATGAAGGATCCGGGTTCGAATACCGTCGAGACCGGCAATCCTGACTGAAGTTTTTTCCAAAGTTTTTCTCTGTCGTTAATGTGAATGCAAGGGATTTAGTCCTCTTAAACAGCCCTCGGACATCCCTTCACAACTGTCTAACCTAGTTAGACACCCTGAAGAGGGGCAATACATTGCACCCTGGACAGGTTTCCTACGAGAAATTTTATTATTGGTTCAGACATGAAGCAAACGATGTTTGCAAAACTGGGAATAGTCATCAAGCAAGGAGATAGTCAATGGTATAATCAGTCAGAAATAATATTCACTATTTTTATTAGCAAAATCGAAAAAAAGAGTTTATTATTTTATGAATTAATTTTAATCATTATTTTAGGAAAATTTGAGTACATAGAGCTTTTTGTTTCTATTTACTAACAATAATTATGCAAAGTTTGAACAACTGTTATGTCAGTCAATCGAGCGATCAAGAATTTTCACGCACCCCTCTATGTGAAAGCATTCATAAAAGCCATATTTCAAAATCCTTAGTACTAGATAGTTTTCCTCAAGAGAAGATATGCCCGATGAAAAGTGATACATACCAGGTGGCTGCAGTGTCTTCTGTAATCTATCATAGACCCGAGAGCGAGTCGAGTCGAGACTCATTGTTCACAATGCGACGAGCGAGACTAGTTTTGTCACTCACCGAGATTAAAGAACCGTGCAACTCAAACACCCCATCCATTCCATGCAATATGAGTAATGTTCAAACACTTCTTGTCAGTGGCTCTCTAATTGAGGCCGCGACGATCGTTTAATGTCAGCACACGTATTTCTACTTATGAGCTTTATAGGCGTCGTAAGAGTGTAATGCATATTCAAGTGCATGCAGTGCAGCCATTAAGACGAGTAGCGCAATTACCGTTTTCGCGTTTCTAATTCCGCATTTAGTTTTACATCTGCGTTTCTATGAGCTACATCAAACAATTTCTCTAAAAATAGTTTTAAAATGTTGGTTATGATAGGTGATACTACTTTTTCTGTATTGCATCGTATTTTGTCACGGCATTACAGCTTTAAAAAATGACACCTTTAAGTAGGCTACCCACTACCTAGAAACTTCTATCCTAAGTGACATTTCTTGCATTCAGAAAACTAACGCACCTTTTCACGCACCATCTTCTGTATTACCCATACATTACACTTACTTTCTTTTATTATCAGGTCATTCTATTCAGTCTTATTGCCCTCTTGGGAGCAACCTTACTCTTAATACCTTCTACGTCTACAACACTTATATTACTTGATGTGCGGCTTAACGCATTCAAGTATTAACATAGATTTAATTTTATATTGTTGGTAGTATCTAAATGCAATAAATCATGAATGTGGGTATATTGGTATATTAACTCAGGAAGTTGAATGAATGAATGATGAATGAATGATGTTTTAAGTTACGCAACTAAGTTTATCACTTATATTGGATCTAACCTTTTCTTTTTGATACAGTCAATTAAATTGTATAATAGTGCTTGGCAATAAACCATGTTGTCCTTTAGCTAATTGGGTTGGCTTGGTCCGCGATAAAACTTAAGTTATCCAATGAAAAATAGTGATGTCACTGAGTGGATAGACTCTTAATGCGAATTTTCTTATCAACAATAAACTCACTCAAATTATTTTCTCGCCACTGACATTAGTTTGTCATTACTAATCCTATCCGTAAACATAATACTTAAGTATATTTAATCTTAATTGACTTTTGACGAATTACCAAAGAACAGTTTTAAACACAAGATAGAATTGGATAATAAAGTAGGGAAGACAGTGGAAAATAAAAACATGTTTTTGAGAAAAGCGAAGAGACGAGAAAAGTAATGTAATCATGTACAAGTAAATCATAAAGTAACACGGAAACAACTGAAACCGATTTGTATATATTCATTCATTCATTCATTCATTCATTCATTCATTCATTCATTCAATCATTCATTCATTCAGAAAAACTGATTTGGGAAGAACAACAAATCAAACTCGTCTACACAATAAACAGTATTAGAATTATTTACAAAATAATAACACTAATAAGCTGTTATCAATACACAAATATGAAATCATTTCTTTGATAACCATGTTTAAATAATGTTTACCGACGATTAAAATACAACATTGAATGTAGGCTTGAGTAGTGTGAGGTGAAAGGGTAGCGAGGGTTCCTTTCCTAGCCGACCTCTGTTCTATTGATGTTGGCGGGAGAGAAATTCCAACCTAGACCCGGCACCTCCACCAAACGTAATATTTTTTATCTTTGAAATTAAATAACTCCGATGTGATTGATCTTCGTAGGGTTAAACTTCTCAATAATATTATGTTAACCTCGAGATACGTATGATTACACAAGGCACTTACCTCTCCAACAAAAGCGCATGCGAAGTGTGGGGACTTCTATAACCAAATTCTAGGTTAGAAGATTCCTCTTTATACATGCATGATGATTATAAAACTTTGAAATTGTAATCTGGATTCATCAAACGATTTAACATACAATCAATGTCAATAATCAATATACTGGTTTACAGACAAAGAGTAATCTGCGTCCCCTCATTAAAACAAGTGAGGGGATTGTTCTCAGCTCCGATATAACAAGTGTTGGTTTTGTTTCAGTGGCTAGTGTGGACGGCTCATTCTTCAACATCACTCGAGTCAACCGACTTCACATGGGCGCCTACCTCTGCATCGCGTCCAATGGGGTGCCCCCCACTGTCAGCAAGCGAATCATGCTCATAGTGCACTGTAAGTAGATTATTTACATTTGTTGTTATTTTACTTCTTCATTCTGCAGTCTCGATTTAAGCACGAATCAATAAACAAATCTGTATCTTTTGAACATTTGATGAGAAATTATTATAGACACTTTAGTCATCATTTGTCCATAATAAATAACTTAATAAGTACCATTACAGCACTATAAACGTTTAGCCTTAAAATAATATACTGGGAACTTACCACATTTAGAAGTAGAGCAATAAAAGGTATATTACACTAAAATAAAATATCGCCTTTAAAACAATTAACCAATTTTTAAAGTGTGTTTTTTGTTCTATTTTGTTCTGGGTCAAGCTTTCCGTTACCTTATATTACACTGTTTGCTAATTTTATTGGATTACTAATTTTTGTTTTATTTTGTAGTAATAAAAATTCATGTAATATTCACTTACAACATTTCAGCCAAAATACATTGCTGGTTAAAGTAATCCAAATGTGTACATTTTACATTTCACACTTTTATAACCTTAAAGTTTATAATTGCACAACGCACTGACATGTGAAGTGCCCTGATAATTCCATCTACTTAGTCTTGAAATGTCTTATTGGAGAAACATCTGCACGTGCTCATCCGTCAACGTGGTCTAATTCTAGCGTTCTCATAAAACGCCCTCACAGAACAAGCGGAAAAGTAAGATTTTCCTTAAAAATATCTTGAAGAAATATGGGCTAAAGACACGCCATGTACACTGGCATAAAAAAATAATAAATCTGCGGCCGAAATTAGAAACTCAAGAGAAATGGATAATTTTAAATTATGGCTCTGATAAGAAATTTATTATACTCAAAATGAAGGAGAAATCTAGGCACCAAATTAATAAGTCTACACAAAAATAGTAGTACAAGTTGTAATTCCTTCCGCTTTAAAATAAAACACCATCAATTTGAAGTACCAAGACTAAACCTGTGAACTGCTTCACTAAAATAGACTTGCTATCGTAGATAAACGTGTTACCTTATCGTACTATCGCATGCCCACCCTTTGTTAAAATTTATTGCGGATATAACTACACAGACTTTCTGTACCGATTACACAACGAAGGTTTCTGATACTACTCTACTCTAACATCCTCAGACGAAACACCGTTCTCAGGTCTTCAATTTGTATTTTAAAATATTTTCAACAAAGTGTACGAAACGAATACACCGATTAGGTGGCACGATGGTAGCACCCAAAGCCATTTAAGTTCGGAAGTTCACCGGGTCAATTTTAGTCACCAGAAATCCAGAATTATTTTTTCTAGGGTGCACTCACTCAAAATACGAATACTTTGTTTTAGTTCTAAAATAAATAAATAAATAAATAAATAACGAAAAAATTCCATATGCCCTAGTGAAATCACCCGAAGCTAGGCAAGTTATCGTTGTCCGGTATTGTAAGAACCATATTATTATTTAGGGTACCGTACTCAAAACTCAGTAACTCACCCATTACATTGATCAAATAAGTCAAGAAGTATTTACAAAAATAACGCTTTATAAAATGTAATGTTTCAAAAAGAAAATTAGGTGTTAAGAGTTGACGCAACTTGAAATCATTTACTAAGAGACGCTTGTTTAAAGGAAGCTATATCTATCGGGATGTAAGGTTTTGAACACGGCCCATTTGCGATGTGAATATTCGTAACGAGGTGGAGATTAAGTCGTTGCGTTGACGTGTTGTGTGACAACTAAACGACTGAAAAAGCTGGTTTGTACAAGTCAAAAGCAAACTACCCCAGATGACACCTATTCTGTGAGTCCTATCGGTGTAGATTTAACATACTCGTGCAGAGCTTAGTGGTGGCAGTTCTCTGGTAGTAGCCACTAAGTGGCCCTACAACGCAAGAAGCGAAACACCATCAAAATCTCATCAACGGCCTCCAAACCCACAGATAAAAGCCTAGTTTATACACCAGCCTAGGCTTCGATGTTTACCCTAAAGAAATACGTGTTCCTGGCTATCGGAGCTTCCACACGCGAACCTGCCAACTTGTATGAAGACAAAACACATTCATAATCCACAAGAAACACCTGCAAGGCGTGGCGAGGATAATTAATCGAAATATAAGCGTAGCACGCGTTTCCATGTCCATCAACATCTTACTTCGACAACATTTATCACATTAAAAAACTTTGTGTTTAGTGTAAAACAAAGATTAGATAACTCATCATCATCATCATCAACAACAACAACAACAACTCCCTCGCGATCATGTTCGCTAGGGGTGGTTCCGTCGTGCCCGAGACATCTCACACGCATTCCTTGTCAACACACGACATTAAACACAAAATATTGACCTTGTTGGATGAGCGTAGCGAGCGAAGCGAGCGAAGTGAAGACTTCAATTTGACTTTCTGTTTTTTTGTTTGTTTTTCACTTACGTTACCCCAAGAAAAATAGCTCGGGTGTTTTGTTTTTTGTTAGTTTTTCTGTCTGTTTGTTCGCTCTCTACCGGGCAAACGGCACATGCGATCTTGATGAAAATTGGAAAGGACCTTCGAAATCTCTGAACTTAGATTTGCTACGTTTTTGGGTACAATCGAAGAAATATTTCTCATGAATATCGTACTTTTACGATTTTTTTCGATTTTTAGTGCGATATTTTCGTGACATTTGGGCCGATTCTGACCAAACGGGTGGGGCTACAACGTTCATATTTCACATAAACATTAAGGTAATGGTGATGTATTGCTTTCTGAAAGAAAAAGTTGAAAAAATTAGCCAGAATCTATAGAAATAAAGCTTTTAATATGTTTTTTTTTATTTTTTGTGCAATATTTTCGTGCCATTTGGGCCAATTCTGCCCAAACGGGTGGGGCAACAACGTTCATATTATACATGGACATTAAGGTTATGGTGATGTAGTACCTTTTGAAAGAAAAAGTTGAAAAAGTTAGCCAGAATCCATAGAAATAAAGTTTTAATATAAGTTTTTTTACGGACAAGTTACAATAGAAACTTGACAACAATCACCTACAATGCGTAGGCAGCAAAACAAAGCACTTGCAAAAGTAAAGATATCCCACGCAAACTAAAAACTTCAAAAAGCTCATCCATCAACGCGGCGGGACTTTAGCGTTTTCCTAGTACAGTATCAACATTCTTGAGGCTACAACTCTTGTAAAAAATCAATGATGCTAAAAATACCAGCTATAAATAATCAAATTCATAGTTGCATCACACGTCAAAAGGACAAAATTCATACCAACAGTATAAGACAAAACTTACTCAGAATAATTCTATGTACATTTATTATAAAATATAAACTTCTATCAGATTTGACTGCCATTAAGAAGAAAGACACTTCCCACATTAAATTAAAACAAATGTTAGTAGAAAAGTCATATTACTCAATTGAAGAAATCTTTGAAGACAAATTTTGTTAAATTTGATTTTGATTTGGTTCGTATTTAAAAATAATGCAGACTACCTTGCACACAGTGGCTTTTTGATTTTGTTTATAAAAATATTATGGTGTTTTTATTTATAATATTTATTTCCTGTGTGAATCGCTGCTTCTTTAGCCATTCTTCTTTTTATATCCAGTATAAGACGGCTTCTTTTTCTGACCTGCTCATATCATCAGGCACTGGATGCAACTCTGGAGTGTTTATGTAATATAGTTATGATTGTTTAATTTTGTATTTTGTATTTTGTATTTTGTATTTTGTATTTTGTATTTTGTATTTTGTATTTTGTATTTTGTATTTTGTATTTTGTATATTATGCGAAGCTACTTTATCAATATCGTTGAAAATATACTGAAAGAAAACTATTTGATTTTTGGGGGAGGCGCCGGGTCCACGACAAAGACAAAACCTTCCATTTAAAATGTTTCTTGCTCGTTTTACATTTATTAATGGTGGAGATGCCGGTGATAGTTTAATGCAGCATTTCTTTTCTTTTAATAACAATTGACTACTCCACTTCCTATTTCAACCACTTCCATACCCGTGTTCGTAACACTTATGATTTCCTGCCAGAATTCCGATTAGGAGAATCCCTAGACCCAAATATGATTTCTAAAGAATGCAAGAAAGGCGTCTCAAAAGTTAATTAAAAAAGGACTTAACAAGAGAGATTATTTTTTTAGTTTTTTTTTGACGAGACTTAGCCTCAGATTCAACAATTATATTCAATTTGCCCGAATCAATCCAGCTAGTTCAAAATTGAATTTTGAGCAGCGGATTTTTGTATATTGTTTCAACACTCCTTTATCTACAACCGAAATATGAGGGAAACTGGTTGACTGTAGTTTCTGGCGTTGTACAATATTTTTCGTCAAACGGTACAAAATTTTAAATTGTACTGGCGATCGAAAAAAGTTGTGTAACGTAAGAAACTATAGAAAACCATTGATCCCTTTTTTAGGTTGTAGGTAAAGGAGTGTAGAAACATTACACAAAAAAAACGCTGCTCAAAATTCAATTTTGAACTAGCTGGATTGATTCGGGCAATTTGAATATAATTGTTGATTCTGAAGTTATGTCCCGTCAAAAAATTTCAAGAAAATGATCTGCTCTTTTATTAGGTCCCTCTTGTATTCTACT
>JAMZAV010012250.1:0-17543 GCA_024449915.1 Sweltsa coloradensis
GGTTTGTATTTTTAAAACCCCAAATTTTTAAAATTTTTTAATTTTTTGGAAAAAAAAAAAACCCCCGCCTTTAAACCCCAAAAAAGTATCCAGCATATTTCCCCGCAAACCCGGGGGTAATGGGGGGGCCCCGGCCCATTTTTTTCTAAACCCGCAGCCCCCAAAAACCCCCCAGGGTTGGAAACTGGGGGGGCGCCCCCACGGGGCCCAAAATGGAATTCTAACCCGGGCCCCCAAAGGGACCCCCGCGGCATGCCCGGCGGGGGGGGGATGCGGGTGACATGCGGGGTTGCCCACAGTATGCCCAAGGGGTTTAATTACTGAACCCGCATGGCACCCACAGTATACCCCCCCCCCAAAGGGGGTGACTGCGGGGTCCCACAGTATCCCCATGGTTTTTTACTGGTTTGAAATATACCCCATGGTTTTTCCCCGGATGGGGGAACAGGGGGGGCCCACAGTATCCCAATTTTTTAAAATTATAACCCGCTGGCCCCCACAGTATACCCTCATCCCCAATTTTAATGGGGGGGGCCAATTATCCCCAATTGGTTTAAAACGAACCCCTGGCACCCACTTCCCCATGGGGGAATTGTTGGGGCCCCCAAAAAACCCCGGGGTTTTAATTATTTTCCCCGCTAAAAAAAATAGCGCACCCAGATTTTCGGTACCGGGGGGGAAAAGAAATTTAATTGCCCGCTGAAAAAAAAACCCCAAATAAAAATAAAATAAATAAATTTCCCCAATTCCCCAATTTTAAATTTTCCCCCCGAGGGCCAAAATTACATAATTTTCCCCAAAACCCAAATTTTTCCCCATTTTAAAATTAAAATAATTTAAAAACCAAAATTTTCATTTAAAAACCCATTTTTTTTCCTGGGGGGGAAAATTTAATTGTTCAAAGGGGTTTTTAAACCCCCAAAAAAAAAAAAAAAAAAAAATTGTTTTCATTGTTCCCCTTTTGGTTTAAAGGGTGGTCAAAAACATATTATTAAATTTTTTTTAAAAAAGGGTTTTTTTTAAAAATTTTTTTTTTTTCTTTAAAAAAAAAAAAAAAATTTTAAAAAAATTTTTTTTTTTTTTTTTTTTTTGCCCACAAAATTTTTAAAAAAAAATAAAATTAAAAAAAAACTTCTAATATTACAGTCCTTGATTTGGGGGCAGGGTTACTTAAAAAATTTGGGAAACCTTAAAAGATAAGAATTCAGTCGTAGTTTGAGGGGGAAGGGTAAAAATAAATTTAAAAATTTTTCACCATGGGGGGTTTGGGTTAGCATTTTTTTGCCTAAACTTTGTTACTAAATGGGGCTTTTTAAAAGAAAATAAAATTCTAGGGAGTAAAATTTAATTTAATCACGTTTAAAAATTCGGTTGCCCCAATACCCCAAAATAAATTAAAATTATAAAACCTAATTTTCAGGATTTGTAAATTTGAGGTTCATTAAAAAAAAATTTTTAAACCAAAAAAATTTACTTCAAAAGATTTCAATTGGCTATGAAATTATTAATTTCCTTTGAGACTAGGGGGTTTTAAATTTTTGCAACCTATTAAAAAACAATAAAAAAAAAAAAAAATTTTTACTGGTTTTTTGAAAAAATTAAAAGGAAAAAAAAATAAGGGGTTTAAAAAAATTTTTGTGGGGCCAAAATTCGTTTTAATGGGCTTAAATTTCCAAAAAACCCAGAAAACAATTTATTTCAAACAAAAAAAAAACCCATTTAATTTTTTTATGGTAATTATCAAAAAAATTTTTAAAAAAAAACCAAAAAAATTATTTTTTTCAATAAGGGGGTTTTTGGCAGCGGTGGAAAAAAAAGGGTGGAAAAATTTTTAGTAATGGTTTTTTGAAACATGTTTTTTTTCGAAAAAAATTAAATTTTTTTTTTAATGTGGGAACCCAAAAACAACGCAAAATAATTAGTTGTTGAAAAGGGGGGGAATAGGTTCCACCAATTTTAGGGAAAAAAAAAAGGGGGAACAAACACATGACATCGAAGACAGCAAGGCAGCAAATGGAACGAAATTTTGATTTTTCTTTCCTTGCCACACTTGAGGTTCCAGTTACTAAAAAGACGGAACAGGCTTGTATACGATCGATAATGATAAGGGACAATAGGTAGGTCCATTTTTATATCGATCTGAAAAAAATACGTTTGAAAAAATCCCTAAATATTTTTAAATATTAAAAATTAGCAGATTAAAAAAATTGGGGTTTTTTAATTTAAAAGCCAATAAGATTAACACACATATTAGTGGGATGGGGTTTCCTCACCTTCTTAAAACGTAACAAATTAAAAAGTCGGGACTTGGATTTAACGCACGCATGATGCCCTAGATTAATAACCCTATAGGCCTAGGCCATGCAAAAAGCAAAGGAACTTTAGGACAAATAGCAAAGAAAAAATTTTTTTTTATTGATACCAGTTGCACGATCTTTTATAACAAAATAATTTTTTTCATGGAAACAATAAAATTCATTCACAAGTCAAAAATCTCATGTGTTGAAAGAAAACTTTAGTCCTAAAATAGCCAAAGAACCGATCAAAAGCACATGCAACATTTTGGGTAGGCCTAAATTTTGTGATCTGAAACATTTGGGTATGATTTAAATGCACCGGTGTTTGAAAATAATTTTACTATAGGCTACATCAAACACTTGCTGGAAAAGAAAAAAAGTTCACTTTTGATTTGAAATTTTGTCCCCCCAAAATAATTTACTTTTGTCAGAATCACAATTGAGTTTTTAAAATTTTGCAAGTGGAGAAAAGCAAAAATAATAATAAAAAACAGTCATCCCTGGGGGTAGTTTTTATCACACTTCCATCTCCGCGATTATCAGGTCGGTCCCCAGTATTTGCATTGGTCGTCAGCTCGTCATTCTTCACGTCTGTGCTTTGCTCCAAATTCTGAAATGTAAGGGAAAGAAGTTACCCAAAAAAGTCGTCTTTAAAAAAAGTTTGACCTACTAAAATTTGTGCCATAAATAATACGTATAATTATAAATTTAACTAATATTCTGTAGGACTCAAAAATATAAACCCAGTTCAAGCAATTTTGACAACACAGCAGGGGGGTAGGGCCTAATCGGTATCTCAACATTATGTCACTGAAAATCAGTTAATAAATGATGGGTAGACTTAAATAAAATTTATTTATTTATTTATTTACCTACATACGGCCTAGAACTGCCTACGATTAAAAATAATTTTTCACACTTTTAAAAAACCCCGAAAATTACGCACATTCCCCTTTTTGAGTAGGGCCTACCGTGAATTTTTTATATATTTTTTATAGCAGTGGGTGGGGAGAATTTAGAAAAAAATCATTTTTCCCTTATCGTAAGTCCAAATGTGGATGCACGAGTTACCACACGAAATCAATTTTTTTAATTGGGGGAAATTTCTAGGATTTTTTTCAATTGACCCAAAAATTTGAACCTAGGGTTCTCTGATGCCCAATTTAAAAAAAAAAAAACCGTAAAAGCCTACTATTAAATCTTCAAGTTTTTGGGGAATTGTTGTCGCTTTAATGAAAAAAAATTCTTCCAAAATATATGCATGTTACTATGGAATCACCCCTTTGCAGTTGAATTTAACAGGGGCCTAGGCCCTAGCGATTACAAAAACCCCGGGTAGGACCTATATTGATACGTTTTAACCGAAGTATGAAATTTAAATGAATTCATAGGCCTATAGGCCTACGTTGGATTTTTTTCTATTGGTCGGGTTTTCAAGTAAAACAACAATGTCCTCAAATAGTAGGGTGTGGCCTACTTTTGGGAAAAATTTTTTGCTGGGGGGGGGGGGGGGGGGCGGTCCCAAAAAAAAAATCATTTCTTTCATAAAATAGTTCAAAATACCATTTTTGAGTATAAAAAACAACAAAAAATTACAAAACTTTTAACATTTTTTATTTAAAGGGGACTAAAAATGAAAAGGGGTTTTGCCAAAAAAAACAAAAAAGAAAGACGATTTTCCGCCCCAACGTACAATTTACACCCAGCGAAATTTACATTGGATACCCTTACCTAACCCGTGGGGGGTTCAACGTAAAATAAATAAAATAAATCCCTTAAAGGTTTCCCCCTCAGCACATACCAGGTAGGCCCAATGTTTCAGTGGGGGGAAATAAACCAAAGCGACCAAACCAACCCTGAAGGCCCAACGCAATCGACATGTGAGCGATAACCAACCAAAGATTTTATATTTTAAAGGAAATATAGGCTAGCAATCAGTGGTTGGAGAAGTGCGAACATCCCCCGGATCAACGCCAGAATAAAAAAAAGCGGGTTCAGAACAAATTCAAATTTTTTAGGCCTATGGGCTCGTTGCTAGGATGGCTCCAAAGTCACCTTTACAATTCCAAAGAAAGAAGTAGGACAAGTCCAAATCAGAAGTTCAAAAACTTATGACATTCGCAGGAATCGAAAATTAAATAATAAAAATAGGCCCCCCACCGGTTTTAAAAAAATTTTTGAGCATAGGGGCTGGCCCCAAAATTAATTTTTAGAGGCCACCGGGAATTCTTCGTAGTCCTACCGGGTTACGAAAAATATCCCGGCCCAAAAAATGAAAAATAGGCCTCCCCACATTATCGCGTTTCCGTTAGACCTGGTTTTATATTACCGGTAAAAGGTTTTTTTTGTGGTTGGTCCAAAAAATGAGTAAATTTTTTTATATAACCACCAGGCAAGCTGGTTGGAATTTCAACTCGTTTAAAAAAATCAATTCTCACGTCCCCTTTGAAAATGGCCGCCAACACTGCTACCCCTGATTGCAAACAACGTAACAAACTACATACCGGTATAACCTCAAATATATCATGGAATATTGCGGTTGTTGATTTAGACAAGGTATTTATTAAAAAAACATTGGGAGAGCCCAGCAAATTTAAAAGATTTATAGGGGCCCAACCCCCTACCAATAATCAATAAAAAAAAATTTCAGGGGATGTTTTCCCCTGTGTTGAGATTGCTAAAAGACGACAGTGAAACGAAGTGAAAACGCAAGTCGATTATGCCGTATTTTAACCACGTTCGAAAAGTAATAAACCAGGTTTTATTGCTGGAGAACAAACCTAGCCACAGTGTAGGAGCGTTCCGTTTAATTTCTGGCCCTGCGCTAGCTATTCGTTTTAGCTTACCCGCATTTGGGAAATTGGCCGCATGCACCCAGCGAGCCAGCAGGTAAAAGAATCAAAGCCTTTAGGCCAGGCCCAGCCAGCTTTTTTGGCAGCCCTAGGGCCTTCATAAAGTCATAGGCCTAGGCTTTGGCTTGCCCAGGGCCTATGCCTAGGAGATAAAATATTGTTAGGCCTAGGGGCCCACCTAATATTCAGTTACAATTGACCTAGGCCTGGTCTACCCAGTGCCGACAGATAATAGCCCCCGACTGCCATCACGACTCTAAAATCGTGGGAGGCTAGGGGGCCAGCTAGGGGTAGGCCTTTACTTATAGGGTAGGCCTTTTTTCAGCTTGGGGAGGTTGCCCTACCCTAGGCCTAAAAAGCTTAGGGGGTTGACCTATTTTTTAGGGGATTTGGGGGCCAAAGGTTTAAAAAAAAGTTAAAAAATAGAATTCCGTTTCGCAGTAGGGCTGACGCAAAAATAAATGCTTTTGCCTAGGCCAGTACCCTAGGCTACAAGCTTTGGGCCGGGCTTTCTAGGCCCTGGGCGAAATTGCGAACATTTGCATAACCTTTTCGTCGGCCTACGTAATTTTTCCCAATATAAAAATTGGTGTAAATTTTTTTAAATTTTACTTTCATGGGTAATGTTTCGATCTTTTTTTCAGCACTCTCCCTGCATAGAGTATTTTTTTGGGGTTCACAATTTTGAAGTTTGTTGTGATTTGTGATCGCCGTCATTAACGTTATAACTTAAAAAAGCCATTTGTTTTTGCTAAATTTTCTTTTCATAGGTTTAAAAATCTTATCAAATTTACATCTATAAACCCTTATATACTAGGAAAAAGCTTAAGCCCGCCCCTGTTGGATGAGCGTTATGGGCATGAGAGCCTGTGTTACGCGGGTTTTCTGTTTTTCTGTGAAAAACTTTTCTTAATCCCCGGTTTTTAAATTAAAAAATTTAAAAAATTACCTTATTTTTTTAATTAAATAAAAAAAAATAAAAAAAATTAACTAATTTTTTTAATTTTAATGTAATTTTTTGAAAAAAAAACTAAAAATTTGCATTTTTATAAAAATAATTATTCCCCCCTTGCGCTCTAATTTAAAACCCAATATATTAATTTACGAAATTAAATTCTGTGAAAAAATCATTACAAAAAGAAAAGAGTAGGTGTTATAATCAAGAATTGTTTTAGAAAAGAAAAAACCCCTAAAAATTTTGATTTTTAGAGAAAAATTTTCGATTCGCTCAAATTTCACACAAATATTTAATTCATAAAATTAAGGGTTTTGTAAAAAAAACATTACAATCGGAAAACATGTAGGGGTTATAAGTCGAAGAAATTTTTTTAAAAAACGAAAAAATGTAAAATGCGTTTTTTGAGAAAAAAATTCCCGATTTCGCTCAAAAACGTGGCAGTTTTAAATTCAGAGATTTTGAAGGCCCATAAATTTCATCGCAATCGAGTTCGGGTTTAGCCCCGGGAAGTGTTAACAACACACAAAAATCAGAAAAAAAAAAAAAAAAAAAAAAAAAAAAAAAAAATTCCGGATTTTTTTCTCCAGTTAGTGAAGGAACTTTGCTTCGCTCGCTACGCTCGCTACGCTCATCCAAAAATAATAATGGGATGTCTGTGGGTAGTATCAAAATATCAACGAGGGGAAAGATTATTCCTACAGTTAGTTTCATTTATCTTTTAGTTTTTGAAAATGGTACTCCTGCGGACGTATATCCCACCTTTTTAAATATTAATTCAAGTCATCACCAAATAGACGAACGAATAGCAATAATATAATATACAATTAAAAAAATAAAAAAATAGTATTGGAATTTTTTTTAAATTTCAATTTAAAATAAATCGAAGTGGGTCTGGGTGGCCGACCCTTTAAACTAAAAAGAATAAATAAATTAGGTGAAAATGTTTATCGCAGCAAAGACAATTTTTTTAATTTTTTGTTAATCTGTTTCTTTCTTTTTAAGTTTTTTTACTCTCCAATTTGTTGGTAGGGCTGCAAGACACTTGTGCTTGAGACATACTGCCTTTTTCTGTGAACATTTCTAATACTGAGGCTGCGTTCCAATGCTTCTTTGCCCTGCTAGCCACTACCGTCAGCCACTAATGCTAAAATGTAACCCACTTTAAACCCTTTGGGGATACACTTTGAAGTCTACCCAATGTGGCTCCACGCTTTCCCAAACAGATAGAAAAGTCATCAACAACCCTAACAAAAACAAAAAATAAACAAACCCCTAACCTCACTTTTCACATGAAACCATTTAAAGAATGCTTGACTGGATTAATATTTGTATTTTTGTTATAATCTTTTTACTATCGTAAAATCACAATTTTATAATACTTTTTAACTCCCTAAGTCTTCTATTTTTTTGGTTTTTGGGGTGCGAAATTTCTGGGCCCCCATTTTTCTAGCAGGTGTGGGGTTCGTGTGTACACTTTTGTGCTTTTTCTGCGTCAAGCCCGCTAGCCAAACGGAGTTTGGTCGCCTGCTATACTTACTTGGTAAAAGAGTCCACTACGCAGTAGACAGGTAAAAAATGAAGCATTGGAAGCAGCCCGAAGGCGATGCAACGGAACGGGAAGACCTAACGATAAAACTTCGATGCCCCAAAAGCCCTGAAGCAAGCCGACGGGAACACATCAAATAATAATGTGTTTATTATATTTTGTTATTTTTTTATTCCGCGCATGTTTATTTAAATTTTTTTCGCTATTACTCGCGTATAAACCTCAATCAGCTGATAAATAGTTTTAGGACTTTCACATCTTTATTCCATTGGGTTTTTGGTAACGTAGGGGAAAGGGAACGTTACGGAAAGTTAAAAACTTTGGTGATGTTCCCGTTGCGTTGCCGGGGAAAGGGAACGACCGGCAACGAGAGCTTTATTGTGCATCGTGTCGTAATTAAAAGTGATTAAACTTTATTCCCGTTCCGTTGTCGTTCCCGTTGTCTTCCCGGGAAATTTGTGCACCCGGCCCTTTGAGTCTAAAAGTGGAAAAATAAAAAAGAAAAAAATATGTAAAATTATTGGTTATATAAGTCTAATACAATGGAACAAGACGAAATCTTCGGAATGTTTGTACGGTAGCTTTACGCTTTTAAAGGCTCCATTGCGATTAATTTCAATGTTTCTTTTATTTTATTTTTTTTTAAAAAATTGCTTGGACCGCATGGGATAATAGAAAAACGGTACAGTACCCATATGGTTTTGCTGGGGGAAAGATGTGGTTTTTCCCAACCTCTCCACACGCAATAGAAATGTTTTGTGGTATAGCAGTACCCGGGCCCGTGTGGGAAAAGGTATGGGTAAAGCCCAACTATCTGCCCACACCTGCCCAACATACCCCTTTTGGGAAACCACCGTACAAAAGCCAGGTTACCCCCACCCCACATCCACCCACAGTGCCCATACTTGCCCATGCCGCACCCACACTGTTCCTATGGGACACCCCACATTGTTTTTTGCTGGGATAACATACGAAATAATCTTTTCATGCGTTGAAACATGCAAAATATTTTTCAAAATTTAAAAAGACAATTGAGGATTAGAATAAAAAAAAAACTGTTATCCATTTAATAATATTTACATCATGTACCTGTTTCCCGAAACTTTAATGTCATCACCCTCATGAAATCCTCTACTTCTAAATCGCATTGCAAATCTCATCAAGTGACAAAGGGTACAGATCACCCAGGAACCTTTGGTCTGTTTTTTAACATCTCTCTCTCTCTCTCTCCTCTCCTCTCCTCTCTCTCTTCTTCCTCTCTCTCCTCTATACATAATGTTTTTTTTAAAATTTTTTATCTATAAAATAAAACAAGGTGGCTAACTCGAGAAAACCAGCTTTGACGCAGAGCGCAGGGGTAAAGTCTGGACTCTGGTCACTTGGAAGCTCTTTGGGTGGCCCTATGGGTTGTGTATCACTAAAATTTTAAGAAATCATTTGAAAAAAAGGGTATTTAGGCATTTTTTTCCAAATATTGCCCACTTTTCTTTTAACTGACCGTAAATAACACCAACTGAAATTTTGGTAGTAATTTCCCAAATTTTGTTGGAAACAATTATTTGAAATCTCAAAATGTGCTTAGTAGCGACACACACTCACCTTTTCTGAAACCCCCAAAAAATGCAGTTTTTTGGAAAAAAATTTTAAGGGTAAAAAAAGGGGACTTCTGTATGTAAAATAACTGGGATTGACGATAGCGTTTGTTAAAAGGGCATTTATCATTGAAAAAAAAAAGGATAGCCCGAGCTTGGCAAAACCCCGTCTTAAGGGCAGATTTGACATCTTTGGGGGGCCAAATTTGGGGGTTACCTAACGGGGAAAGTCCCAACGCAGCTCGTCTGACGAGTGATTTCGTTTTCCTGGTAACTTTTTTCTATAAAATGACGAATGTTTGAATCATTAACCTTTGAAGGGAGATTTGCTTTTTTGGGGGGCCCCTTTTTTTTTACCCAAGGGTCAAGCCCCAAGCAGCATGTCTGACGATTGATATTCCCTTTTCCCGGAAATTTTTCCCATAAAATGAGTATGTTTGAATATGTTAAAACCTTTTGATGGCAGAGTTTACCTTTTTTGGGGCCCACTTTTGGGGGGTCTGACGGGTCAACGGCCCACGCAGCCCGGTCTGACGAGGAAAACTTTTGGGGAAATTCTTTTATAATTTTTTTTATTTTAAAACGATACTTTTTAAAAGGGGCAGATTTTCCTTTTTTGGGGGGGCCCTTTGGGGCATCTGACGGGTCAACGGCCCAAACCCCCAGACCGTCTGACGAGTGATATTTGTTTTTCAAGTAATTTTCCCCATAAAATGACGTAGTTTGAATCATGATACCCTTTGGGCAGAGTTTGACCCTTTTTTGGGGGCCCCCTTTGGGGGGCGTTGACGGGTCACGGCCCCCGCAGCCCGTCTGACGAAAAATATTCATTTTTTTTGGGTAACTTCTTTTTAAAATTTTTTTTAGTTTCAATCATGAATTATTAGGGGCAGTTTGACCTTTTTTTGGGGGGCCCCTTTGGGGGCATCTGACGGGGCAAAGGCCCAACGAAGCCCGTTGCGAAAAATTTCGATTTTCTGTAATTTTTTTTATAAAATGCGTATGTTTGAATCATGTATACCTTATGAGGGGAGAGTTGACCTTTTTTGGGGCCCACTTTGGGGGCGTCGACGGGTAAAACCCCCGACCCAAAAACCCCCCCCTTGACGAGTAAATTTTTATTTTGGGCTAACTTCTTCTATAATTTTGCTTTTTTTTCAATCATGATATTTAAATAGGGGAGTTTTGCCCTTTTTTTTGGGGCCCACTTTGGGGCGTCTGACGGGAAAACCCCCCAACTTTGACTTGAAGGCGCTTTTTTGAAAATGACTTGAATTCCGCTTCTATTCCAAGGGTCAAACCATATGTACCCTTGAGGGGGTTTTTATGTTGCGAGCTCTGGGTTATTTTTTTCCCCGCTTACCATAGGGCATAAAACTGAGTGACAAATATATAGCTAGAGTCGTAACGGCCTATGCTGAGTGTTAGGGAAAAATTTCCTCCCGCTCATTATACATTCCCGACAGTAGGCAGCGTCCCCGCAGCTCGGCGAAGCTACAGCTACCTAGCAGCAATCGGAGTAATTTTCGTGGGCCCCCTAGGGGAAAAACCGGATGTCAATTTAAAAATTAATCGCGCGGGAAATTTTTAACAAAGATACTTGATCAGCTTTTTCTTTTGTGGTTCGGTTTATTTTTTATACATACAAAAAACTTGTTTTCGAGTGTAAAATACAAATGAATATTATTATTGTTTGTTTTATTTTTTTAAAAAAAATATTAGTTTTTAAATTTTTTGAAATTTTCTAAAAATTTAAAATTCCTAAACTGTCATGGTAATAAATTTATTTTTGCAGCTGCAGGGTTATTTTTCTAGAAGGCCATGCTTATAAGGGAAAGTGTATTAAAAGGAAATATACTAGGAACTTCGCAACTTTTTTTCAGGGCGTTGTGGATGACTAATTTTTTTTAACGAAAAAAAGCGTAAAATTGCGTTTTTTCATGAAAAATTATTTTTGATTGCGCTAAAATTTTACACCAATTTTAAAATTTTATTAATAAAGGTTCTGTAAAAAAAATCGTTACAATGGGATAAAGCATGTAGGTGTTATAAGTCAAAGAAATGTAAAATAAAAAAAAAAACGAAAAATTTGCCATTTTCATAAAAAATTTTTTTTGAATGCCCTCAAATTCACACGAATATTTTAATCTGAAATTAAGGTTCTTTTTGAAAAAACATTAAAATTTGGGAAAAAAGCATGTAGGTGTTATAAGTCAAAAAAAGGTTTAAAAAAAAAACACGTAAAATTGCAATTTTCATGAGAAAAAATTTTTTTTTGCGTCAAATTTCCCCCACACAATATAAAAATTTCAAAATAAAGGGTTTCGGTAAAAAATATTACTTTTCGGATAAAGCAGTATGTGTTATAAGTCGAAGAATTTTTTAAAAATCAAAAAAAAATCGAAAAAATTCATTTACATAAAAAAATTTTTTCGTTTGCGTCAAAAACGTGGCAGTTTTTGGGTTTCAGAGTTTTCAAAGGGGCCTCAATAAATTTTATCGAAATTGGATATGGGTTTTAGCGAAATAGTGCTATCAGACACACAAAAAATAAAAAACGAAAGAAAGAAAGAAAAAAAAGAAAGAAAAAGAACATTGGGTTTTTTTTTTTCCAGTGTATGAAAGGGAAAACTTGCTTCGCTCGCTACGCTCATTCAAGAAAAAACATAAGATATAATAAAGTAATAATTTAATTTGGCAAGAGTCCCAAAGGCTGTCAAATTTTAACGGGGAAAATCATTAGAATTGGGGAGACCAATATTATGTCAATCTTGGCCACAGAAACATTTAATTTTCATTGTTTGTATCTTTTATCATTGTGACAATATTATTGTAGACAATTATGAAAAATTTTTGATCTTCGGGGACGATTTTTTTTGCATAACAAGCAAGAAAACCCTTGTGACCCGGTCCAGGAAGGGCCCGTTGGCAGAATTCTATGCATTTCATATGTTTCACAGAAAAGGGTAACACATAATTGCCAATGTTTTTCCCCCGTCCGTTTCAAAAAATCTGATTTGTACAACGAAACGATTTTTTACGTTCCCGGGCTTCTAGTTTATGTCACAAACCCCCACTAGCCCCCCCCCCCAACCCAGTTTGGGGGACTTTCATTTTTTAAATGAACTTTCAAACGTTCAGTTCACAGCTCAAATAAAAAATTTTTTTCAAATTTGAATTTATTTTAAAACCAAAAATTTTTTTAAAAAGTTCAAGTTCGTCAAAAATTTTAGAAAAAATGAGACGTTAAGCATACCCAATCAAAAATAAATCAAATTATGTTAAGTTCTTTACATATTTCCCATTTTTTTTCTTAAAAGTAGTTTTGCATATTGCATAAAGAATAATTACGGTACCAGTAGTTTTCTCAGTTGTAGTAATTGCATAATTCGTAAATTTATTAATTTGGGTTGGAATGTGAGGCTTGAGCTGGCCGTAGGACAAAGATGCCTACCTTCTTTTTACAATGGTCTGGAATTCCTCAGAAACAGGACGCGCGCGGGTTCGGTTTCTACTCCGATTTTCCCAAATGCTAATATAATTAATTGTAATGCAACCGGGCATTATGGATACTGATCGTTTGACCAAAGAAGGAATCTTGTTTTCCCGGGGACTTGCTTAATTTTTCAGGGCTTCCCGCAGGCGGTCAAAATGCGATAGCGAGGGGTGGGAGTTTTCATGTTTGGGGGGGGATACTGGGGACTATGCTCTGATGGGGGGGGGGGGGGGGGGGGCGGCATGTTTTTCCGCAAAACTGAGCGCATGGAAATTAAGTGTGAAAGATGAAAAATAGCATTAAAAAAACTTTCTCAGAACCATTTTTTACATTTTATTTCGAAATTTCGTTTTTGATCACATTTTCTCTTCGTAAAAAATATTGATTAATGATAGCTTATGTAATCAATGTAGTAAATGTATGTACTAAAGATATCCTTCCAAAAGACAAATACAATATTGTCTTTGTCAATGATAAATCAACTCAAACACAAAGCTCTCGTGCTAGACGTCCCAAAGGAAATTTTATCACATAGGGGGTTTTGAAATACTGCCTCTGAGGACCTTTTTGATGTTTGAGAAAAAATGTCCTCTTCCTCTTGTCTTTTACGTGTACGTCAACGGTCATGCTTTGAAAAGAAGGATTGGGCGAGGGGGAAAATTATATTTTATGAACACATTGAACAGGGCATACGCGCCCTCACAAGTGCAATACCATCATTGGCATAGTATTATGAGATTTTTTTCCCCCACATACAACACTCTAGTATTCTGACTGTAAAATTATTTTTCAGTGTGTGTATCTTTGTGATTACTCTGTGGTGGTGACAGTGTGGGGTAACGGAAAGGGGGGGGGGGGGGGGTACCCATCCCCAAACCCATTTTTCCTACGCGACTGTCTGAACTAAACCCCGGGAATATTTTCCCATTAAATTTTTTTTTAACAGTGTTCATTAAATTAAAAAACATAGTATATTAGGTTTTTAGGATTTTATGGTTATATTTTATTTAAAAAAATTTTTTCGCGATTTTTGTTCAAAAAAAATTTTTTTTGTTTGACCCAGACCCCTTTGTCATTTTTTTTTGCCCCTTTATTTTAAAAAAGCGTTATGCTCGGGGAAATAGGTCAGGCCATTCTAAAACATATCGTTACAGTGAAATATATAAATAATTTTCGAATTGTATTGCAATCGATTTTTTTTTGGGTTGTATTTTTTTTGTACACGAAAAAAAACACTTCTTTACAGCATAATATAATTGCCACAAAGTCCAAACGGGCCATCCACCCAAAAAAAAAATAATCGTTAGATTTGAATAAAATCGATGCCAGACAGTGGAGATTTTTTTTGTAAATTTTTTGGACCGTGGCTTAATACTTGTCCCAGTACCCGAGCAAGACCCCATTTTAATTTCTTCCGCTCCGGCTCGAGTGTTCGAGAATTACCTTTTCTCTTGTCTGTGAAATGATGAAATGCACGATTTCATGCCCAAAGCAAAATCCGGACCTCACAATGTGACGTTGTTATGTGAAACAAATCCATTCTCAAAAGATCAATAATATTTTTTATAAAAATATTCCAATGAAAAAAGATACAAACAATGTAAATTGCAAGTGAAATTGTTGGGGCCCCTTAACCACCGATAGGATATTGTCATAATTATCCCTTTTTTCGTAAACTCTGTCAATATCCATATCTTTTTAATTTGTATAGTCTCCTCATATTCTAATTCTGAGATTAGATGTGATAATTGACGGTCTGTTGCTCTTGCTAAATTAGATTATTAATTTACTATATCGCTACCCCTTTATGTCCTTCCTTTTAAAATACTTCTTATCTTCTTTATTTTTTTTATTCCTTACTCAAATACAGCATGGCTCCTTTTTCATTTAGGTACAAAAAATAATAAAATTTTAAAAACAATTATAAAAACATAAAAGTAATAAAAAAGTGAAATTCAGTAAACATACAGGGGAGGGTACTTTTATCTAGTAAAAGTAAGATAAAAAAATATGAACTTTTCATGAATGATTATGTGAAAAAGTGGGACAAAAGTGGTCAAAAGGAGGCCTTTTTCCCAACCTCTGGGGAAGACAAAAAAACATGAAATAATATACCTAGAATTGTGATGACGATGGTTTTAATGCTCGCCGAAGAATCCCCCCCTCCCCAAATTTTAAGACTGATGGATGAGCTCGGCAAAACAGGTTTGACGCGGAAGCGAGGTATTTATTTTTGGAATGCGCCACCAACGGGTAATTTTTTGGAAAAATTTTCCAAGCTCGTGAAAAAAACAATTTTTTAAATGTTGAAATATTTTATTTTGATCTGATAGCGCAATTTTCATAGCCTTTGTAAACTTTAAACCCGCAATTTGATTTTTTTTAACATAACTTTAAAAAAAAAATTTTTAAAAAGTTACAAAAAAAAATAGATTTTGTGATTTTTTTTCGGGCCCTTTCTAGCTGTGTTTGCGAGGTGGACTTCTTTTCTTGAATGACTTTTGCGATTACAAGGGCCCTGCTCTGGGTCAATTCTACAACGGGCCCAGACGGGGTAAAAAAATTGAATCACAATGCTAATACTCGCGCAGGGTGGCAGGCGATCATTAAATTGAAATACAATTGCTTTTTTTTTAGTAAAAATTTTCCAAAGATTTTCGAAATATAGATAAAAACATTGTTTTCATTGTTATTTTAACCCCCCATCAGGACTTAAGTCTGAGTATGAGTGGAGTTTTAAGAATTTAGTTTGCGGCGACAGATGTATTAAATTTAAACGTTTGGTTCACGGGTTGATGATCAAAAACAAAACTTGTTCCAAAACCCTAAAGTGAACCAAAATAGTTAAAGTTGCCGGGACCCGGGGCGAGTGAGTTGACAGTTCTATAATTATTTGTAATTTTCCAGTGTTGTTCATATTGGGTGAATCACTGATTCAAGTTTCTAAAATTTGTGCAGTAATCAAGGAAATAATAGTTGTTTTCATTGCACGTTCATTTTGAACGCGCAGAAAAAACGCGCAATTAAAAAAATATTTTCATGAAAATCGCAATTTACGTGTTTTTTTGTTTTTTTTAAAAATTTTTTCGATTATAAAACCTACGTTTTTCCAATTGTAATGATTTTTTCACGAACCTTTAATTTTAGAAATTTAAAATATTCTTGTGAACTTTGAGAGCATTTAAAAATTTTTTTTTTATAAAAACGCAATTTACTTTTTTTTTTTTTTTTATTTTACATTTCTTTGACTTATAAAACCTACATGCTTTATCCTTGTAACGATTTTTATAAAAAAACCTTTATTTTTTAAATTAATAATGGTGTGAAATTTTGGGGCAAACAAAAATAATTTCTCTGAAAATCGCAAATTTTTCGCTTTTTTTTGTTAAAAAATTCGCTCATCCCAAAAACGCGCCTGAAAAAACGTTTTCGAAGCTTCTAGTATATTTCCTTTTAAACACTTCCTTATAAGCATGGCCTTCCTAGAACAATACCATGAGCTGCCCCAAAAAAACTTATTACCATACAGTTTGAAATTTAAAATTTTTTGAAGTTTCAAAAAATAAATACATAAATTTTATGTTAAAATATAAAAAACAAACAAAATATGACAATTTTTTTGTATTTACACCCCCGAAAACAAGTTTATTTGTATTATAATAATATTTAACGCGAAACCAAAAACGAAATGCTTGATAAAAAATATCTTTTGTTAAAAAAATTTCCCGCGTTCTTTAAATTTTAAATTGACATCCGGTTTTTCCCCTAGGGACCTACGAAGTTACTCCGATTTTTGTAGGTAGCTGTAGCTTAGCTCGAGCTGCGGGCACGCTGCCCCAGCATGTCAGCAATGACACATAGCGGAGGAAAATTTTTCCGTAACACCCGCTTTGGCCCTTACGACTTAGCATATATTAGTCACCAACGCTAATAACCTTATAAAAAACAATACAACTAACTAAATATTAGCAGGAACATTTTTAATGAACAGGGCAAATTATTTGAGAAAGTCAATTTTCGACTCTGGCAAATTGAGACGTCTATCTTCGCCCCTTATAATCCGTTTTTTTTTCTCTCTTAATAAGCAAGCTCATGGACGAAAGAAAATTGCGTAGTGCCGCCCTCACCCAAATAAAAAAATTCGCCCTCCTGGTCCGACTCTCACGAGAGAGGGTGGTACTGTCCAGAATTCGAATAAAAATAAATAAATAAATAAAAAAAAAAATAAATCCGTATTTTGAGTCTACCCCCGCACACAACAATTTTTCAGTGGGAACGAAACCAACCATGCTAATCAGGATAAAGGTTGTTCCCAGTCGTGGGCACATGGATGTCTTTAACCGTACTCCTATGTAGCAGAATGACCAAATTGATGTAGCGCAGCAATTTGATCTCTCCCCCTCATATGAAGAACTTTTATCAATATAACGGCGACTAACTTTATAAATTTCTATGAAAGTAATTTATTTAACAAAATTTAATTCACATACACACATTTTTTTTTTTATTTCATTCCTTCACAAAATAACTTTTTTTTTTGCATTTTTTCATCTCATCCCTCTATCTTTTATTTTCTTTTTTATATACACTTAAAAAACACTTAATCAAATAACACACCCTTATTTTAAAACAACTTTTAATATCACGGGCGGGCGATATGACCTAACCGGTTTAAGCGCCCTAGTTTAACGCGTCTTCGTGAGAGGGGTTGGACTGTGAGTCTGTGAGTTTTAGAAGAAATGTGTGTATGACCGAGAACATTTTCCTTTTCCCAAAAAAAACCCTTTTTAAAAACCCCCCCC
>JAMZAV010012251.1:0-18038 GCA_024449915.1 Sweltsa coloradensis
AAAAAAATTTATTAAATTTAATTTTTAAATTTATGTAATTAAAAAAAGGAAAAAAAGTCGTAATTTTGAAATTTTCATAAGAAATAATTATTGATTGCGCAACAAATTTTTACAGGAATATATTAATTCATAAAATTAAGGTTCTGTGAAAAAATCATTAGGCCTACAATCGGATAACGCATGCACGTGTTAAAGTCAAAGAAAGTTAAAAAAAAATCGTAAAATTGCAATTTTCATGAGAAATAGTTTTTTTATTGCGCTCGAATTTCACACGAATATATAAATTCATAAAATAAAAGTTCTGTGAAAAAATCATTACATTCGGATGTAAGTGTTATAAGTCGAAGAATTTTTTTAAAAATCGAAAAAAATCGTAAAATTGCGATTTTCATGAGAAATAATTTTTCGATTGCGCTCAAAAACGTGGCAGCTCTTGGTTCAGAGATTTCGAAGGCCTCCATAAAATTTCATCGCAATTGGAGTATCGGTTTAGCCGGAATCGTGCTCACAGACACACAATAATACAAAAAAAAAACATTCCGGATTTTTTTCTCCAGTGTAGTGAAATGGAATCTTCGCTTCGCTCGCACGCTCGCTACGCTCATCCAATAAACTAAGTGCAACGTGGACTCCTGTCATCAACACAACCACTCACAATCACACCCCACCCGCAGACGTCACAACAAGGGGGTTTTAAACTACTAGGAAAACGCTTAAGTCCCGCCGCGTTGTTGGATGAGCGTAATTGGTGCATTGAGCTGCCATGTGTATGCGGATTTTCTGTTGTTCTGTGAAAAACATCATACTAAGTTGAAGATTTAAAAAAAATTAAATTAAATGAAAAATTAACTAAATTTTAAATTTTTAATTAATTGTAATTTAAAAAAGAAAAAATCGTAATATTTGAAATTTCATAAGAAATAATTATTCAATTGAGCACAAATTTTAAACAAATATATGAATTTATAAAATTAAGGTTCTGTGAAAAAATCATTACAATCGGATACCGGTAGGCCTAAAGCATATAAGCCTAGGTGTTATAAGTCAAAAATTGTTTTAAAAAAGAAAAAAAAAAACGTAAAATTCGATTTTCATGAGAATATATTTTCGATTACGCTCAAATTCGCACGAATATCTTAATTCATAAAAATAGTAAGTTCTGTGAAAAAATCATTACAATCGGTTAAAGCATGTAGGTGTTATAAGTCGAAGGAAAGTTTTTAAAAATCGAAAAATCGTAAAAATTGCGTTTTTTGATGAGAAAAAATTTCCCGATTGCGCTCAAAAACGTGGCAGTTCTAAGTTCAGAGATTTCGAAGGCCTCCATGAAATTTCATCGCAATCGGAGTATCGGTTTAGCCGGAATCGTGGTTAACAGACACACAAAAATACAGAAAGAAAAGAAAGAAAGAAAGAAAAAAAAACATTCCGGATTTTTTTCTCCAGTGTAGTGAAATGGAATCTTCGCTTCGCTCGCTACGCTCATCCAACCAGCCAGGATGCAGCGGACGCACACGTGACCAGCCCCATTGCCATTGGTCTAGGCATGCAAACAGATCCCGAACGAGAGAGGCAACGAGCAAACGCACTTTCCGCAAGCAGTCGTCCTGAAGATCGAACCCACAATGGTTCCGAAACGTCGAACTCACACACTAGGAAGTGTAAACACGCGACGCGGCGAAATGATCCATTTCACACCTTTTTTAAAACAAAACAATTAAATAAAGGTTGGATATAGTTTATTTGCTAAAGAAGCAGGGCCTACCTGTTCGTGTAATTATCCAAAGAATCGCTAGTATATTCGCACTACACTTGTACAAAACACACGGTTATTAGGAGCGGCGCGACATCCGACATGACTGTAGGGTCAAAAGAGTCTGGCGTTTAAATCCCTAGTAGGTAGGCCTATAATGCGAACTAGTTTTAACTCACAGTCGCGCTCGCGGATTTATTGCCATTAAAACAAACATAGAACACTCAACAATAAAACTATTTGTCACTTTGAACTCGCCATTTTCAACACACGTGTTCCGTCTCCCTGTTTACCCTCTATGCACTCCGTACTAGACCGTCCGCCCGAGTCTTCAGCTAAGCACTGACTGACAGTGCACAGTGTGACAGTGGACAGTGGCTAGCCGGGCCAGGTGCAACCTCTATTCGGCAACTGCGCATGTCTGGTGCGCAAAATAATGTCGACAGGGTTGCTAGATTTAAAGAAACGTGGACATTTTCTGCTAAACACAACACAATCTGTTTTTATTTCAATGTTTAAAATTTAAAATCGAGTTTTGTTAAAAATTAAAAACTATTCAACAGTCACAAATAGTGTGAGAATTCCTAAGGTATCTTGGAGTTGCTCCTTCAAGGTTATTTGGCTGCAACGTAATTGTGTTTCAAACTATTGAGACTTACGATAACTCGGAACAACCTTGGATACACATTACACAATGTAGGCCTACTGTAGATTGCCGACAGAAGGAATCGAACCACCTTCCTCCAGAAAGATGTCTTTATTTATTTTTATTAATTAATTTACGTCTATCCTATTCAGTTATTTAAACTGATAAACAAAGGAGGACAACTAAATAAATCTAATTACATAGATGCAGAAACAACAATAAACTACATTTAAGAGTGCTGTTTTAACCCGTGGGAATTTACGTAGAGAGAGAGAGAGAGCATGCTTTACCGGACTCAAAAGGCAGGACTAGCGATATTCCAATCATGATTTTTGAGCCAATAACAGCGCAGGCGAGCTATAGGATTCACAGTCATCCGAGATACGTGTTACGCTGTGCACTCGCTGACTGACTGAGCGGGTCTAGCATCAGAACACCTGGGTTCGCGGACCCCAATCCGTGGCTCTACTCCACCTCAGTAGTAATGCCCAACGAGCCCTGGGCGAGAAGATGTACTCTACCCTTAATATCCTACCCTGATTGAATTAGTAAACTCAAGTAGCAATTCCCCATGTAGCAGAATATCCCTACATACCCTAGGCCCATCTAGACAACACAATATAAAGATAGCTCTAAACATGTCATAAAATGGCTTACTACAGTGCCCTAGAACCATTGAATAACCAGCTAGAACATAGCAACGAAAAAATGAATCAAAAATATGGACACATTTTTAAAAAAATCCTATTAGTATCCCAACTGGCTGAAATGGTCTAAATAGCCAATGCCAAAAAACCAAGAAGAAGAAGAAGAAGACTGAGCGGGTCCCACTGCGCATAGACCCCGCACGAAGTTACATGAGTGAATTGTAGCTTGTTAGTTGTTTCAAACACAATCACTTCGCCATTGTCTAAAATCTAAAAAAATGTAACCTGGTACTGCGTTCGTCTAGAGCGACTTATTGTTGAATTACGAATGAAGGAAACGTGGAGACACAAGTGGAATGGTAGCATCCATGTCAAGGTGAAGATAAGCAGTGCTAGGAACTATCAAATTCAATTCATTTTGCAATCATAAGATATGTTTTGTTTCCCGCTTCTTACATCGCGGTTAATTGGATGAGCGTAGCGAGCGAAGCGAGTGAAGCGAAGACTTCAATTTCACTGACCCTCCAAAAAATTTAGCTCGGGTGTTTTTTTTTTTTGTTTGTTTTTTGTTTGCGGCATATGCGATCTTGATGAAAATTTGACAGGACCTTCGAAATCTCTGAACTTAGACTTGCCACGTTTTTGGGTACAATCGAAGAAATATTTCTCATGAATATCGTACTTTTACGATTTTTTCCGATTTTTTGTGCGATATTTTCGTGCCATTTGGGCCAATTCTGACCAAACGGGTGGGACTACAACGTTCATATTATACATGGACATTAAGGTTATAGTGATGTAGGGGCCTAGTACATTTTGAAAGAAAAAGTTGAAAAAATTAGCCAGAATCTACAGAAATAAGACTATTAATATAAGTTTTTTGATTTTTTGTGCGATATTTTCGTGCCATTTGGGCCAATTCTGACCAAACGGGTGGGGCTACAACGTTCATATTATACATGGGCATTAAGGTTATGGTAATGTAGTACCTTTTGAAAGAAAAAGTTGAAAAAGTTAGCCAGAATCCATAGAAATAAAGCTTTTAATATAAGTTTTTTACGATAAATAATACCAATTGACAAGAAACAATAGAAACTTGACAACAATCACCTACAATGCGTAGGCAACAAAACAAAGCACTTGCAAAAGTACAGATATCCCACGCAAACTAAAAACTTCAAAAAGCTCATCCATCAACGCGGCGGGACTTTAGCGTTTTCCTAGTTATTAGTAGTATTTTCTTTTTTCTTTTTTTCAGAAAATGGGGGAAACAATTAACGTTCTGTTCAAAACGTTGCAAACATTATACAATTATCTAACTTCTCCCAAAATTGCATAATTTTACCTTTCCTTACCAAACTCAAAACAGTAGGTGAAGATAATAAACAAGTGCACAGTCATTTAATCGTATCAGTCAGTAAACGTAGCTCATATGCCAAAGAGACCATAAGTACTCGATCATATAGATATAGAATAATATGCGCCACCGGTCGGAGGCAGAATCGCATTTTTCAACCGCTTGCAGACCTTCAGTGCTCCCATGATAACATCGAAATGACTGGTCCGAAAATTATGCAATTTTGGTAGAAGTTAGATAATTGTATAGTGTTTGCAACATATTGAACAGAATGCTAATTTATTTCACAATTTTCCACAAAAAAATCAAGAAATACGACAACTTTTATAAATGTTACGTATTTTCACGTATTTTCTTGTTTTTTTGGGGGGGCAGAAAATGGGGGAAACAATAAACGTTCTGTTCAAAACGTTGCAAACAGAATACAATTATCTAACTTCTCCCAAAATTGCATAATTTTACCTTTCCTTACCAAACTCACAACAGTAGGTGAAGATAATAAACAAGTGCACAGTCATTTAATCGTATCAGTCAGTAAACGTAGCTCATATGCCAAAGAGACCATAAGTACTCGATCATAGATATAGAATAATATGCGCCACCGGTCGGAGGCAGAATCGCATTTTGCAACCGCTTGCAGACCTTCAGTGCTCCCATGATAACATCGAAATGACTGGTCCGAAAATTATGCAATTTTGGTAGAATTTAGATAATTGTATAGTGTTTGCAACATATTGAACAGAATGCTAATTTTTTTCACAATTTTCCACCAAAAAATCAAGAAATACGACAAATTTTATAAATTTTAGGTATTTTTACGTATTTTCTTTTTTTTTGCAGAAAATGGGGGAAACAATTAACGTTCTGTTCAAAACGTTGCAAACATTATACAATTATCTAACTTCTCCCAAAATTGCATAATTTTCGGACTAGTCATTTCGATGTTATCATGGGAGCGCGGAACCATACGTTTTGGTCAAACTTTAACCTGAAAGAGACACATCGGAAATAAAGTAGATTTGAATAGATTTAAATAAATTCCCGTGTTCAATACCACATCAATACTTATACGATACGATACGATACGATATACTTATTATATACATCATGAAAATTCCACCACAGTCGTTTGTCCGCTGGAGAGCAAACGAAACATAAACACACATACTATTACACAAAATATAAACAAAACACGAGCTATTTTCTCAAGATTGTCATATTGGAGTCTTCATAACGCATTCCAATCATAATAATTATTTTATTATTACTCGATGAACGTATCTAGGGAAAGGAACACATCAATAATTGTTGCAAAATACAGCTGCTGTTTGAAATGGATTGCATTCGAATCGAAACATAGCCAATTTCCATAATGAATTGCTTGATGATGGCTTGTTGGCCGCTCGATTTAATTACATTTGTATCATACTATATCCGATCTTGGAATCAAGATTGCACTTTTATGGAAATTAATCCAAAAATTAAAAAAATTATATCCACACATTTTCTACATCTGCGTCATTGTAGAAGCGTAAATGATGGATTAGGGGAGAAACAAATGACGAAAAAATTAAACAATATTACAATATTTTGACTTATGAGACTGATTGAAGGAAGGTCATCAATAAAATCGAAACATATGCGATTACTATTAAACTTTAAAAATTTTAATTTAAAAAATCATAACATGGCCAAGGTTGAAAACAGAAAAATGGAAATAACACAATTTTGACAGCAACAAGGCAAGTTATCTCAAGAATGTGTGTAGGACGTCAGTGCGACGGTGCGACTGTGTGATTCACTTATTGGTGCGACCCAAAGTATTACATTACAACGCGGGAAAACGGTTATCTGTGTTGGCCTTGCACAACACTCATTCAAGGTCAAAATGCAAGTGCGTGTATTGAGTTCGACTCCCGCTACCGAAAAACATCACTCCGACGTCGTTATTGTAATAATATTCGGAGTTCGGACATAAGTTGAATAATTATAGAATGAAAATGTCAATATCCTCATTCACCTTCCGTCAAAAAGTTCACATACTTGGTGATAGCCTGAGGTAGGAAGGAAAACTGAACACTGCACTTAGTGACTTCGAATTTTTGGTATGAGCGGGTTTTTCATGTATACGTGTATTGGGTTTCTTCGGGCTTATAACAATACTATGAATATTATAATAATCAATAGATAATACGCACTATAGACATGCACGATTATAAGATGCCATGTTATTGTTAATAAAAAAATACTTCGAATTTCGTTTACATAATAATATCACACTCCCATTAATCGAGATAAATTACAATTTAAAACTTGAAAATAAGTGTGCCACAGATACAAGATAACTATAACTGTCTTGATCGAGACCATATATCATTGAATGCTATTACGTCTCACAAATGTATCTCAAGTGAGTGGCTCGTTATCTACTGGAGAATAGATGGTTGTTGATGTTTGCGAGAGTGATACGCGGAGTGTGAGGGGAACTGGTTGCTTGACGATAAACAGAGCATCACACATGTCTTCATTTATTTATTTATTCTCAATATTCTTGTTAGCATCAAAAGCGCCAAGGATTTCCCCACATATTTTATTTTCACCTTCACCACCACCACCACTCGTCGTCAACATAGTCTCCCCACCGAACGGGATATTCCTTTAACAAAATTTATAATTCCAAAGCAAACACTAGGTGAAGAAAAAAATCAATATTTTCTAATCAGTTAATGAACTCAGTTAATATACCAAACATATCCAGTTTGTACACCGTCTTATGAGGTAGATGTTTGTGGTTCTAAATAGATGATCCAATGCAACTCAAGACGATGAGTGGATATGGTGGAATGGAGAGTAGGCCTACGTTAGATGATTACTTATAATGGCATCGAACCTGCGTCCCTTTGGTGCCATAATATGCTTATCATACCTGTTGCGAGCGCCCGTCGAACCGCTCGCAGGTATGCAAAATTAGGACGGGTGAGAAAATAGTATTTTGACTTGGACCTCGATGGCAACTAGGGCCTAAAGGGATGCATTGGAGGATTAAGGTACTAAACTAACGTGCTTTCAGGGCACGTAGCGGCGCTCGAAGTTCTAGAAGGTCAACGGTTTCAGGCCGCTTTTGAGAGCTGGCAGGTCTAGAAGGTCAACGGTTTCAGGCCGCTTTTGAGAGCTTGCAGGTCTAGAAGGTCAACGGTTTCAGGCCGCTTTTGAGAGCTGGCAGGTCTAGAAGGTCAACGGTTTCAGGCCGCTTTTGAGAGCTTGCAGGTCTCGACGTTCAAGGGGGGATGTTTTGGATGGGACATTTAAATCAAAGCAAGAGACAGAGGTAACTTAGGGTGTAGATATATTTTACATTTACTTTACAGAAATGGATGGTGTGAGTAGTGTGGCAGGCAGTGTTGTGCCAGATAACCAAAAATATTATCTAGATAAAGATAAGATACTCTTCCTAAAAAAGTATCTAGATACAGATAATAGATAATGGACATGAATTGTATCGAAATATAGATACATATACTGGCAAATTATCTAGATAATAGATAATAGATACTTTTACAAAAAAAATCGGCTTTAAAGACCCAATTCAATTTTCAGTAATACGTTTCAGGGTTCTAGTCTAGGTCTATTGTCTATAATAGGCCTATATAGTATTTATATATTTACCTTCAAGTCCAGTAGTAAAGGTTAAACTCGTAAAGTTTGGTTTGGAACATAACAACCCACTTTATTAGAAAAGGGTAGCCCACTTACCTGGCTGAAAAGGCATGCAATAACAATATTAAAAATGTTTTACCCTACATAAGTACACACAATAAGAAATTACAATGCTAACAAATATATTTTATCAGTTGCATTATTTTGAGGCCTATATAGAACAGGGAAGGATAGTTTGACTGAAATGTTTGGGATATTATTTTTTAAATGGGCCTTTTTAAAGCTAAGTTTGCTATTCAAATATTAACGAAATTGATCTTTCAGAAAGTTCATGTTTGTTAGCTTGTAGGCGAAATTTTGAAAAGTTCAAAATAATACGATCTAAGCTTAAGTTCAAATAAAAAATAAATTTTTCCCTGGTCAAGTTAAACGAAGATATTGCAAAGGGGAAGACAAACTTTTTGGATGAGCGAAGCGAAGACTTCAATATTTTCACTGACTCCCCAAAAAATTAGCTCGGGTGTTTTTTTGTTTGTTTTCCTGTCTGTTCGTTCGCTCTCTACCGGGCAAACGGCATATGCGATCTTGATGAAAATTTGACACGACCTTCGTTTTCTCTGAACTTAGACTTGCCACGTTTTTGGGTACAATCGAAGAAATATTTCTCATGAATTGTTCTACGATTTTTTTCCATTTTTAATGCGATATTTTCGTGATGTTTGGGACGATTCTGACCAAACGGATGGGGCTACAACGTTCATATTTTACATGTTCATTAAGATTATAGTGATGTACTGCCTTTTGAAAGAAAAAGTTGAAAAATTTGCCAAAATTCATAGAAATAAAGGTTTTAACAAAAGCCTTTTATAGGTCTATAATTAACAAGTATTATCAAGTATATAGAAACTTGACAATAATCACCTACCATGCTTACAGAAGCAAGTCTTTGGGCCTCGAGATATTTTGCATTTTATTGTTATCCCACGCATATAAAAACTTACAAAAAGCTCATCCATCAATGCGACTAAAAAAAGCGTTCGCGAAGCGACCTAGTATTCATTAGGTTTTGGCCAATCTAAATCTTCCCATTGAAAATCATGATAAAAAAACACACTATTTTTGACGACGTGTTAGCATTTATTGATAGTGATTCTGATTTTTTGTATCTGTTATCTAATGTGAAGATTCAGATAATAGATAACCAGAAATATTATCTGAGATAAGATAATAGATACTTTGAAATCATGTTATCTAGATAAGATAATAGATAACACAATATTATCTAGATGAATATCTAGATAACATTATCTAGATAACGGCACAACACTGGTGGCAGGCATAACCGAACCACGATAACTACTGATTTTAGCCCTGGACATGACCATGATACACGATCGCAATCAAAAATTCATGTCCCAACTCATAATACAACGCGTTTCTCCAAAGGACCTCATTACCAATGTCTAACAATCTTCAATCATATACCCCCAGAAATTAAAAATATACAATCCCTAGACTCTTTTAAATATACATTGAAATCATTTCTTATAAAGCGTTGCTTCTACACCATCAATGAATACCTTCATCCAGCTGACGTTTAACTTAATCTTGTGCCCGAAAATATAAATACCCCACCCATAGCTTTACACTCAACTTTCCTTCACACTCCTGAAACTACTATGTATTTTCATGAATATAATTTAATATAAATAAACAATTCAATAAAAAAAATAAGTATTATGTATAGAAATAGAAGGAAAGATATTATGAAATTATGAAATGTATATTTTAATGTATATTTTTTATAAAATTGTTAACAATTATGTATTACTCTCCATAGGCTAGGCTATTCACTTTCTCTAAAAAGAGTTATACTTATGCAATGTATGAGTCAAGGTGAATAAAGTTATTGTTATTGTTATTGTTATACCCACCAGCCCCGTCCTGTAGCCAACCAAACTGCGAGTTCAGATCACGTGACAGCCCCCGAGGAGGGGGTGACTGCATGACGTAGTGAGGTTGGTGGAGGGGGGAGGCTGGCGACAAACAAGCTACAGACTCATAATACATACATATTGAAAAACATATCCCGACAAATATCATGATTAAAACTTATAAATAAAATGTCTTTCAATTGTCTATTGCTTAATATTATAATTGTCTGTATTTAGTGATCACTGAGTTTCGACTTCGCGCGGAATTTCGCCCTCAGTGATCAAATATTCACTTTGAAGATTTAATAGGTGCGCGTGAAGTGGGGTCGCAACATACTCCCACCTCTAAAATGAGACACGCTCATTTTTGATTACTGTATCACACGGTACGCGCACTCGTATCTCCACGCACCTTTCGGGTAGACTCGGCAGGGGGTTGAACGGGGCTCGAACCGGTGGGGGGAATGTAGACGCTCAGCCAAGAGGACGACCTCGCAGACGGGAACGGAGGGTCGCCGCCTTGGGGTGGCGGTGACAGTGGTGATCGGAAGACCACCCAGATGTCCACTGCGAAGCGCCCCTCGGATTGGAAGAGGCGAAATGGCAAGGCCTGACAAGACATGGTCAGGCCGGAAATGCCACGTCGTCTCGAAGTTCCTCCGACTCTGCCACCACCGCTGCACCATAGATTGTTGATGCAGGGTTGGTAATTAGGTTTGAGGGAGGATGTGTTCATAGGATCGTAAATCAGGCATGGTTTGAAGCTGAGATCAGAAGATTTGAAAGTGGAGTGGGAGTGTGAGGGTTTGGCGCCTAGTGTCTCATGGTTTTGTGTATCTGGTTTCGACCCCTCCCACCCTTCTAACGCCGTGACAGGCTTCGCTCTCATCCCTTGGACGTGGAGGTCGGCTGAGTTGTCAGGACACTCGCATCTTTCTGTCAGCTGAATGGTGTTTGATAATGCTGGACTGATTTCTAGATCTAATATTCTTGGTATTTGAACCTTCTTCAATGGCAACTTTCCCGCGGTTTTGCTTGTATCTTCTGAGAATTGTATCTCCCACCTTCTTAACTCGAACTGCTCTGTTTTGTATACGTCATTGTAGTTATTGATGGGATTAGATACAACATTGTCACCTATTGCGGGGTAACATTTATTGTTGACATTGTATAATGCATTACGCGATTGTTTACCACCAGTCAATGTATCTAAGCGTTTGTGAGAATCATCAAAGCTATTTCTATCAATCAGTATTGTGGTGGTATTTTGTAATGTCTCGATAGTGATGTTGTTATTGTCGTTAGGAAAGGGTTGTCTTATCCGTGACAAATCAACTTGAGACTCCCCGTCGAGTTCTCTTTTGACCGTCTTGAGAAAGTGGTAACTCGTGTTTTCTGCGTGTTCCTCCTTTTCTTCTCTGGTCGTTTTGTCTGCAATGCCTATGACGTCAGGCGTCAATAGGTCTGGAATAGTACAATCATGTACAAACATAGAGGTGACCAAGAGAGAGTCACTTGCTTTATGAACACTATCATCGACTACTTTGCCTATCAGCGTCCAGCCGAGCTTGGTTTCTATGGCCACCGGACCAGACTGTAATTCTTGAATGTTTCCGGTGAATAGTTTGCCTGCGACGTCGGCGCCGATAAGTATCTCGATTTTCTTTGACTTGTGCCCATAATCACTTAGTTTTATGTTTTTTCTCTCTAACTCATTTGTCCATGCACCTCTTGGAATGCTTTGTGCGAAATCGCAGATTTCCGGGTTGTCGAGGACTTTAAAGTTACACGTGTAATTGTTATCCGGATTGGTCAAGTAAACTACATATTCATTGTGTTTCTTAGGGAGCGTCACGTGACCACCGAATAACCCGTGTTTTAATGTCTCACACCCTTCTACTGGGTAACTCATCTCCCGAGCAATGTCATTAGTGATGTATGATCTCTGAGATCCTGTATCTATTATTGCTCGGGTTAGTCTACTCTGTCCATTATGTCCTTCTATCTTAACTTGAATGGTTTGAAGGATGACGTTTTGAGTGACGTTAATGTTAGCCAGTGATGTACTGTTGTCTTGTGCGATATTCTCAATCGTTTTTTTATCCGTTTTTTGGTTTGATTGGAATTTCACGCACATTATTGCTCTATGTTTTCTCTCGCACAACATGCACTTTATGTTTGATTTGCATGATTTCGCGGAATGACCTTGAATGAGACATGAGAAGCAAGCTCTTTTATCACTGACTATGGCCTGCCTCTCTTCAAGCGTCATACGCCTAGCTTTGTACATTCGTGCGAGGATGTTGTTTATCACAAAACAAGCACTGTTTGTGCGGCTGCCTATAGCTATTATTCGAGTTCAATAGGTCAGTCGCGGTAGCAATATTAGGATTGCCTGCTTTGTGTGAATTATCATGGGAACCGCGTGATTCAAAAGTGGTTTTTGCTAACCTCGCGCGTTCCTCGCTCGTAACTTCATTTTTCAAAAAGTTCATTAGTAATTGAAGGTCGGTTTCAATCCTATCGGTTTGAACATGAAGTTTTAAGAGGCTGCGTTGCCTCTCCCAAGCCTTTATCAGTTCTTCTGGTAGGCAACTTTCCACCATTGGGAAGAGCATTATTGAGTATTGATCATTAACCACGCCTAGTGATTCTAGTGCGCGAAGTTGGGTCTCAATCTTATCATATAATTGTGATATATCCGACATACGTTTTTTTGACGTTGATCAATTTTAGCAGTTCCCGGATATATACGTCAATGAGAACGTCTTTGTTCCCATATCTTGTCTTAAGTGCCTCAATGGCTTTATTGTAACTGGTTGCATTTACTGGATAACTGGACACTATCTCCTTGGGTCGTGATCCGTTTACCATGCACTGAGATAAATATTGTAGCTTGTCTTCGGGCGCAATTTCCTTATCATCGTGGATTTTTTTAAATTGGCCCCAAAACGCAAGCCACTCTCTAACATTGCCACTGAATTATTCAGTTCTAATTCCGGTAACCTGTATTTTTTCTGGGTTTCGACCAGATTACTCGAAATTGAATTGTGCTAGAGGATGCAGGTTCTCCATTCGTTTATTAATTTCCTCCGTGAGTTTTCCTTTCACAGAAATGAATTTATCGCGGTGAAATTCAATAGTAATATATTCTTCCTCTATCACCTCGTCACTTTCTGTCTTGTCCCCCTCCCCCACCAAAGCTGCAATGATTCTTGCATCTATGCTTTCTAGCCTGTTGTTTTTATCTGTTAGCAAGTCTAGTAGTTCATTAGCTCTTCGAGGGAGGATAGGTTTATCTAATTCTGACGTGATTTGTTGATACATTCTAGTAAATGCTGACCGAACGGGTGTCCCTCTCATTCTTAAGGGTCTCCATTTTAATTCCGTAAGACTATAGTGAATCGGGTCCTGTCACGGTCGCCAAATGTTGCGAGCGCCGTCGAACCGCTCGCAGGTATGCAAAATTAGGACGGGTGAGAAAATAGTATTTTGACTTGGACCTCGATGGCAACTAGGGCCTAAAGGGATGCATTGGAGGATTAAGGTACTAACTAACGTGCTTTCAGGGCACGTAGCGGCGCTCGAAGTTCTAGAAGGTCAACGGTTTCAGGCCGCTTTTGAGAGCTGGCAGGTCTAGAAGGTCAACGGTTTCAGGCCGCTTTTGAGAGCTGGCAGGTCTAGAAGGTCAACGGTTTCAGGCCGCTTTTGAGAGCTTGCAGGTCTCGACGTTCAAGGGGGATTTTTTTGGATGGGACATTTAAATCAAAGCAAGAGACAGAGGTAACTTAGGGTGTAGATATATTTTACATTTACTTTACAGAAATGGATGGTGTGAGCAGTGTGGCAGGCATAACCGAACCACGATAACTACTGATTTTAGCCCTGGACCGGGCGGTTTTAATACCCACCAGCCCCGTCCTGTAGCCAACCAAACTGAGAGTTCAGATCACGTGACAGCCCCGAGGAGGGGGTGACTGCATGACGTAGTGAGGTTGGTGGAGGGGGGAGGCTGGCGACAAAACAAGCTACAGACTCATAATACATACATATTGAAAAACATATCCCGACAAATATCATGATTAAAACTTATAAATAAAATGTCTTTCAATTGTCTATTGCTTAATATTATAATTGTCTGTATTTAGTGATCACTGAGTTTCGACTTCGCGCGGAATTTCGCCCTCAGTGATCAAATATTCACTTTGAAGATTTAATAGGTGCGCGTGAAGTGGGGTCGCAACAATACCTGCGCACTATGTGTGAACCACCATGAATGGCATCTTATATTATAAATGAAATAAAATGCATGCTGGATAAATAAAATTACTTCCTAAATGATCAAGGCTGTCCGCGGCTGCGACACAGATCCGAAGCGCACGACTCCTATAAATAATACCGGTAATTAGGTCGAATCCTAGGTAAGATATGGAAATTTTGAATTGTTATGATCTTGATAAATCATGATCATGTCCAATACTGTAATACATTCAAAGAGACAGTAAGCATCAAGCTCAACTCCAAAAGTACCAAGAAATCATAATAATATAATAGTATTAAAATTACTCGTTTAATCCTTTACAATATGACACTGACTGTACAATAATGGCCTCTCGGCATGGGGATTGTTTAAAACACGCCCTAGACCCGACTTGAAACATAAAACTGCAGAGAGCGCCACCGGTCGGAGGCGGAATCACATTTTTCAACCGCTTGCAAACCTTCCGTGCTCCCATGATAACATCGAAATGGCTAGACCGAAAATTATGCAATTTTGGGAGAAGTTAGATAATTGTATAATGTTTGCAACGTATTGATCAGAATGTACTTTTTTTCCCCCATTTTCCACCAAAAAAATCAAGAATTACGTCAAATTTTCCAATTTTCACGTATTTTCTTGATTTTTCTGGTAGAAAATGGGTGAGAAAAAGTACATTCTGATCAATACGTTGCAAACATTATTCAATTATCTAACTTCTCCCAAAATTGCATAATTTTCGGTTCAGCCATTTCGATGTTACCATGGGAGCACGAAACCCCTTACATTTTGGTCAAATTTTAGCTTGAAAGAGACACCTTAAGTAAATATTTGAAATAGTAGCATTACAACAACAATGCATTAAAAATACAACAATTTTGGTAACAAATAAAAATGATATTAAATGCATTTAATAATAATAATATAATAATAATAATAATAATAATAATAATAATAATAATAATAATAATAATAATAATAATAATAAAAAACTTTCGCGGAAGAAACCACCGAACGAGAAACTTTATTCTTGTGTTCAATCTTCATTTTTGTGTTCAAATCTTGATAACAGTTTAGTCCAAAAAAATCTTGACTCTAATATATAATTATTTAAAATTGTTCATGTCAAAAACTGATCACAGCAATGATACAGGACACCTAACTCAAGTCACAAGCTTCATCAAAACGTATCCATCGTAACATCCATAACGTCGAAACATCTCAACATCCATAGCGTCGCATGCGTGTGATTAGCTTCATATTATGTAGGCCTAACTGCAGGACCTCACTGGTACTACCTGAGGACTGCCCAAAAGGAAATTACGTTATCAGAGGTCCGCTGCGCAACGTGTAGCACAACCGTCGGTCACAGTCACAGGGCCTTAGAAGACGAAAAAAGTTCAGGTGCTTAGGAGACAGGGCCTTAGAAGACCGCACCGGGGGCACTAGATTGGCTACATATTTCTATGTATTCTCTCTATAGCTCGGTTCCTTAGATACCAAACTGGCTTAAGTTCGGGGTTTAGTGATAGAGGCGTGAATTTTGGATCATTTACTCAGAAAAACGTGCTTAGTAATTTGCCAGGTGGTCCCTATCGATTTTTGCCCCCGTTCAGGGGTGACCATGGTGAAAAGTTAGGGGTTGACATTATTTTCAAATGGACTAGGGGTGAGCCTAATAGAAGTAAAAGTGTGGTATTTAAACATTTTGTTGAAGTATTTATTCAATTTAATTATTTAAATCTAAAAAATGTTTTATTTTTAACAGGGGTGCCCAGAATTGTTATTTCGATAATTCGTTCAAAATGCTAGTACCTAAGTAGGCCTATAGCTTGTGATGATTCATCTTTCGGGGATAAGTGATAGAAGCGTGAATTTTAGGGGGGGGGGGGTTATACTAGTATCTATGCATCTATGTATTTGGATGAGCGTAGCGAGCGAAGCGAAAACTTCAATTTCACTGACCCCCCAAAAAATTTAGCTCCAATGTTTTTTTTTTTTTTTTCCGTCTGTTTGTTCGCTCGATTCCGGGCAAACGGCATATGCGATCTTGATGAAAATTTGAGGGGACCTTCGTTTTCTCTGAACTTAGAGGTGTATTGTTTTTGGGTACAATCGAAGAAATATTTCTCATGAATATCGTACTTTTACGATTTTTTTCGATTTTTAGTGCGATATTTTCGTCACATTTGGGCCGATTCTGACCAAACGGGTGGGGCTACAACGTTCATATTTCACATGGACATTAAAATTATGGTGTTGAAGTACCCTTTTAAAGAAAAAGTTGAAAAAGTTAGCTAGAATCTATAGAAATAAAGGTTTTAATATTAGTTTTTCAATTTTTAGTGCGATATTTTCGTCACATTTGGACCGATTCTGACCAAACGGGTGGGACTACAACGTTCAGATTTCACATGGACATTAAGGTTATGGTGATGTAGTACCTTTTGAAAGAAAAAGTTGAAAAAGTTAGTCAGAATCCACAGAAACAAAGGTTTTAATATAAATTTTTGAGGTTTTAATACCAATTAACAAGTATAATAATAGAAACTTGACAACAATCACATACAATGCATTCAAAAAGCACTTGCAACGGAAAAGTGCAAACAAACGCAAAAAACGCAAACAAAAAAATTACAAAAAACCGCTCATCCATCAACGCGGCGGGACTTTAGCGTTTTCCTAGTGTTAATCACAGATTGGCTTGTCATCAAAAACTTATGTTAAATTGGCACTGGTTCGACACTAAAATGTACCATAAAACGGCGTTGCGATTACTCATTAACGATATCACAGCAACACCATCTTGTTGGCAATATGTTAAAATAAATGCGCTCCATTTAATCATGATAAATGTGAAAAATCAACACTTCATATGCGCTCACTGAACTGAAAAGTCACAATGCACAGCCTTCATGTTTTATTACAACTACATTTAATTACATTTAAACCTACAAGAAATAATAAACTCAAAAATAGGCCTAACATGATTGTGTAGGAATTCTTTTAACGACAATGGTTTTTCTTTTGAACAAATCACTGCCTCTTAGATGTTACTCGGTTGCAATGGAGGCAGTGGAAAAATATTTGTAATGCAGTTATGCAGTGACAAACTAGGTCTATCAAAACTTGCATGTTCAAGCTACCCCCAAATTCCGCTGGGAGATTGATTAAACCTTGCAATCTTTACTCGTATTTTGTACTGGCTATGTTTTCCATAGTATTGTCACAGTTGATGAAGACTATAAACTGCGTTATTTGCATTTCAAAACATGTTTAATATTCCAACAATCCATAAACTACAAAATCTTATCCGACCAGGGGATTGACCCACTCACACGGGCAAACAAGCCAGAAGATCGTCGTCATTTTTCCTTACCCACGCACACGGGCAAACAAGCAAGAAATCGACGTCCTTTTTCCTTACTGTAATGAGCTCTAGGCCAAGCAGTGGGGTTAGTCTTAGTCTGCCTTTTTCCTTCCACGCACACGGGCAAACAAGCCAGAAGATCGTCGTCCTTTTTCCTTACCCACTCACACGGGCAAACAAGCCAGAAGATCGTCGTCCTTTTTCTTACTGTAATGAGCTCTACGCCAAGCAGTGGGGCTAGTCTTAGTCTTCCTTTTACCTTACCCACGCACACGGGCAAGCAAGCAAGAAATCCACATCCTTTTTCCTGACCCACGAACACGGGCAAACAAGCCAGAAATCGACATCCATTTTTCTTACCCACGCACACGGGCAAACAAGCCAAACGATCAACGTCCTTTTTCCTAACACAGCAC
>JAMZAV010012252.1:0-17541 GCA_024449915.1 Sweltsa coloradensis
AATTTTTTTTAAAAAAAATTTTTTTGCCCCAAAAAAAATTTTTTTATTCAAATTTCGTTGGCCCCCGGTTTACCCCCTTTTTTTTTTTTTTTTTTTTTTTTTTTTTTTTTTTTTTTTTTTTTTTTTTTTTTTTTTTTTTTTTTTTTTTTTTTTTTTTCTTTTGTTCCCTCCGGGGAGAAAGGGGCCAAAAGGGTTGGGGCCCCCTTAAAGAAAAAGTTTTTTTGAATTTTTTTCCTTTTTGGAAATTTATATCGATTTTTTTAAAATTCAAAAACGGTATTTGGCCCGCCTGCACAGGCCTTAAAACAAAGGCACGCCTTTTTTCCTTGGTCCGCTGGGTTCCCCCGCCTTACATCAGATCACTGTGCACCTTTCAAATTTTTCTTTTTAGATCTTTGGTTTTTATCCCCCATCCCCCTTTGGTTTGCCTTTTGGGTTTGCCCCCCCATAAAAAATTGTGGGGGTAGATCAAAAAACGGGGGGGGCTAAAAAAAAGGTCAAAAACGAAACGATAAAATAATAAAAAAGGGTGGGAAAAGATAAAAAAGGGCCAAAAAAAAAATGAAACGGGCCCCCCCATTTCCGCGGGGGAAAAGAAACCTCTGCTTTAAAACAAACACAAGGGAAATTCGAAAAAATAAGCAGGCACATTTTTATTGAAACCCGGGAAAATCTTTTACCCCCCTGCCCTTTTTTGACATCGGAGGGCCCTTTTGTACGGGTAAAAAAAAGGCAAAAACCCCCCTTAAAAAAAAAAGTCTTAAAAGAATTTTTTTCCTTTGTTGTTTATGGCTTTTTTTGAAAAAACTTTAAAAACAATTTTTTTTTCCCGCCGTTTCCTGTGGCCGAAACATGGAGCTTTCAACTGGGAGTTTGGTTCCCCCCCCCCCCACCGTGCCATGAAGGGAAAAGGGGAAAAGGGGGAAACAATTTGGGGAAATTTGACCAGTTTGACCTCTAATAATTTTTTTCGGGGGTTAAATTTATTATTGTAAGATTACTAACGTTCAAAATTGAACAAAATGAAATGGTCAAAAAAAAATAAGTTTCGCGTGGAAAGAAGGTTCCTTCCTTTTAAAAAGGGGTTTTGGAAAATACTCCCTAGCGTCCTTTTTGGCCAAACCTCTATTGTTTGGGGGTCGGCCCCCCCTTTAAAAAAAAATCTCCCCCTTTTTTTTTTGTTTAATCTTTTTTTTTTTTTCTCTTTTTTTTTTTCTTTTGCTTTTTTTTTCTTTTTTCTTTTTTTTCCTTTTCTTTCCCCCCCTTAGTTTTTTTAGGTTTGTTCTTCTTAATTTTTGCATGAACAATTTTTTTTAAATTTAAAAATTTTGGTAAGAATTTTTTGGAAAAAATGTACAAGTTTAAAAAAAATAATTTACAAAATGATTGGTTCCTTTTTCCCCCCAAATTTTTTTATTTATTATTTGTTTTCCTTTTTGGGAAACCCCAATTTTTTAGGGGGGCTTTCTAATAAATATTTTTTTTTTTTTTTTTTAAATTTTTTTTTTTTTCCCATTTTTTTTTTTTTTCTTTGTCTTTTTTTTTTTTTCCTTTTGTTTTTTCCCTTTTTTTTCATTTTTATTCTAATTTTTGTTTTTTTATATTCATTCTTAAATCAGAACATTTTTTTTATTTTACCTTTTTGGTTTTTTTAAATGCAATGGTTTGCCCCAAAAATTTTCGAAAATGTGAAGTTTTTTGCATTTTGTTTACTTTTAATTTTTTTTATTGTCCTCCTTTAAAAACCAGTTTTTAAAATGGTTTCTTAAAAAAAAAAAATTAAAATAAAAAATTAAAACGTTAAAAATTTTTTAAGTGTTTCTGACTTTAATTTTCTTTTTTTTTCCGGAAATTGTTCTAAAAAATTGGGGGGTGTTTTTAGGCTAAAATTAAAAATAGGATTTAATTTTACTCTTTGGTTACCCCAAAGGAGGGAAGATTTTGGGGGGAATGTTTTGGTTTTTTTTGGGTTTATTTCCCTAATGGTAAAGGCTAAGGAATTGAAAAGAAAACCCTTGAAAACCATTAAGGGGCCGTTTTTAAATTTTTTTTCTGACGGGGGGGGTTTCAGAGCCTAAAAAAAGGGGAAATTTTTTTTAAAAAAATTGAAAAAATTTTTTTAAAGAAAAAAAATAAAAAAGATGGAATAACAATGGAAAGGGGAATTTTTGGAATTTTTAAAAAGGTTTTTAAAAAATTTATTTTATAAGGGGATGTTTAAATTTTTAAAATAAAAATAAACCTTTTTTTTTAAGTCTGAAAAAAAACCTTTTAGATCTAAAACAAAAGGTTTGGTCTTATTAAAAATAAAATAGAAACAAATTTAAAAAACTGGAATGGAAAAAGGTTTTGGAAAAAAGGGGTACAAAAAAAACATTTTAAAACCATTCTAAAAAAAAAAAAAAAAAAAATTTTTTGCAGGCCCAAAAAAATCATATTAAATATAAAAAAATTTTTTCTTTTAAATTTATATATATTTTTTAATATATTAAAAATTTAATTTTATTTAAATAAAAAATTTAAAAAATTTAAAATTTTCCAGCCCTTTGGGTTTCCGGTAAAGTGTTGCAGATAGTTGGTATGTCGACCAGCCGGGACACCCACCCGCTTGGCAATGTTGAGCGTCTGCCCTGAAGCAGAGCTCGCGGGCGATGTGAATTTTCCATTTGGGGGCCCCGCGATGTCCAGTTCAAAGGTTGTCGCGATACACTGAGGTAGACCGCTCTACTTGTCGCGCTGTAGGTGCCACGATCCCCCTGGAAAGTTATTTTAGACTTTTTACAACTGTGGGCCAGAACGTGAAGAACAAAAGTTTTAGTTTTAGAGTCCCTATTAAAGGGACCCGAGAAAAAGCAAATAAAAAGTTCTCTTTTTGGGTTATAAAAATCTTCAATTTCAGAAATTTAAGAAAAAGGCATCTTTTGTCTTAAAATAGCATGAAATCCTCTCTTCACAAAATGACATTATTTTTTTTTTCACATAAAAAATATTTAGGCCATATAAAGTTAACAAAATTTTTGGAATTTGCAGGCTGTTTGATAAAAATATTTTCAACTGTCATGGTGCCAACTATACGTTGAAACAGAATTTTTTGGAATTTTAAAATCCCCCAAATTGGTCAAATTAATTGGTTTTGGAGCCAAAAAATTTCAGAAAAATTGAGAAAGTTCCCAAATTTTGCTCTAATTTAGAAAAAACTGATTTTTGCCAAAAATTTTTGCTTTTTATAAAAAAACATCATTTTAATCATTTAGTAAAAAAAACATTCACAAAATTTCGGGGTTCCCTACAAATTTTAATCAAAACGCTCTCCTACCATGTATTGGTTTATTGAGGGCTCCTTTGAGCTCTTTGAGCAACGGACTGACGAGGCGACACCCACGCGCACAGTACCCCCTCAAATCTCGCTCGCGTCCGCCGAGCAGTAGAGCAGGCTAGACCCTCCAGCTGCGGTACAGCTGCTGCTTTATCTGGAATGGGGGCCCGGCCCTTTCGTGTCCTCAGGGTGGAAGTGGTAGTTTTGCCCACTCAAGTTGATTGGTCAACAGGAGGGTTGGTATCTTGGTCCATTGTGGGGGAAGAATCAATGCTTGATTGTAAAAATTTTTTAAACCCTGAAGAAATTTTTTTAACCTTATCAAATTTTTTTGAAATTTCCCTAAAAAAAAGTCCCCCTGTCATTTTTATATTGATAAAAAAAGTTTTTTTGGAAAGAAACATTTTCAGAAAAAAGTATCCGGGCCGGGGGGGGAATTCCACAAAACTTTCCAATTAATTTTCAAAAATTGGGGGTAGTTATTAAAAAAGGGGAAAGTTGAGCCCCCTGGCATGAAACTTTTTCCGTCAAGTCGAGGGCCTTCTGCCAATCCTGAAGGACAGGGTTCGCTGTCCTCTGTCGCGGCACGAAACCGGAAGGTCGGAACTGGGGGCCGTCGTGCTTTCGTCTTTCTCGCTCAGGATCTTGACGTCAAGGCCGCCTGGGTTTCTAGACTCTTCAACACTTCTTGGGGGCGCTCACACCCGGGGGCTGGTTGAATAGACAGTCCGGGCGGGGAAAAAAATTTGATATGAAAAACTTTATTTTTTTTTTAATTTTGGATGGGCCAAAATATAATACAGTACAGGGAACATACTTTTTTTATTATTGTTTTAAAATATGGTTTTATCGGAAAAGGGAAAATATAGGTCATTAAATGGTAATATTATCCCCTTTTTGGTAGCCCACCAAAATTTGCAAGTGTAGCCTTAAACAAGAAAAAACATAGTTAGGCCTCGATTTTTTTAGCGATACCCCAATGAACCCTTCTTGGTGACTTTCTTGGGAAAGGGCTAGAATAATGAAAAAAAAAACAATATTTTTTTAAAGCCTAGGAATTAATAGGCCCTTATATTTTTGGGAAACAATTTTTATTCAACCGGTGGGGGGTATGAATATTTCACGAGATATGAAAATCCAAACAATATTCTATAATTTTTTTTTTGTAATAATGAGAAACCAGCAATTTTTTCATTGTTTTTTTTGTTTTTTTAAAAAAAAAAATTAAATAAATTTTTTTTAAATTAAAAATAATTAAAAATAAAAAAATTTTTTTTTAATTTAAAAAAAAAAAAATTTAAAAAAAAAATTAAAAAATAAAAAAAAAAATTTTAAAAAAAAAAAAAAAAAAAAAAAAAAAAAAAAAAAAAAAAAAAAAAAAAAAATTTTAAAGAACCAGATTAATAGGTGAGAAAGCCCGGAAAAATTTTTTATGTAAAACTAGGGAAAGCCAAAGGGGGTTTTTGATAGACGATTGAGTGAGCCATGTGTGGTACCCCGGGAACATCCCCTTTCCCCCCTATACCTAAGGCTGGATCTAGCCCCCGTATGGGGAATGTCCCGGGGATTCAAACCCGGGTACTCACCGTCTATCAACGACTTTGGCGTTTCCCCCTTGTGGGGTAAGGGCCCTTATACCCGGAAAGTAGGGGCACCTGAGTTCAATCTCCCCGGTCGATAAAATTGGTATTTTTAGGGCCTATGGATTGTATTAAAAAAATATTTAAAATGTTTTGAATGACATAACGCAGTTTAGTCTATACATCAAATGTGACAAAACAAAGGAAAAAAAATATTAGTATGAAATGCAAGTGAAAGATTGCAAAAGGTTTACTCAATCTCCCAGTGGAATTTTGGGGGGACCTTGAAAATGCAATTTCGATACCCTTTGGCACTGCTAACTTTCAAAAAATTTTTCCATGTTCCCCAACCAACCCAGAACATCTAAGGGCAGTGATTTTTTTTCAAAAACAATGGCCATTGTCGTTTAAAAATTTAATTCCTACACATTTTTAAACCTATTTTTTGTTTTTTTTTTTTTATTTTCTTGTAGGTTTAAGTCGAAAGGAAAAAAAAAATTTTGCTCATTTTTTTAGCAGTTTCATTCCTGGTCACGGGTGTCGTTTTTAAAATTTCCGCTCAAATTTTTTGGCCGTTCGGCCGATGAGCCCGGACAAACAGACAAACATTAACATACAACAAAAAGTGGGAAACCCAAAAACCCGATCGAGTAGTTTATTTTTTAAATTTTTTTTGTAGTAATTTATTTTTTTAAGCTTTCGCTAGTTCGTTTTTTTTTTTTTTTTTTTTTTTTTTTTTTGGGCCAAAGTTTTGGGCCTCTTCAGCCCTTTTTTCTGTCTTGCTATCCAATATAAGACTGCTCCTTTTCATCCCGCTCAGGTCTGGGCAGGGAGTCAATTCATTTTTTGAGGGCGGGCATCTGAAAGATGCGCTCTGTCTTTTATCTTCTAAATTACAAAGTTTTTGGGGGCCGGGGCGTTTGTAATGTTGAAAACGGTTTGCAAGGGGGGCTGCAAGACGTCGTGGGCCGGTTTTCAAGCCGGGAAATGGGCGGTGGCCGTCTTCCCGACCCGTCTTTGCTGGCCCTTTTTTTGATCTCGGTCCCCAGTTCTTTGTCGTGAAGTCTCTTCTGTGGTGTTTTTTTGAAGATCCTTTTTGTGGTTTATTTATCTTGTTTTTACATTTTTTGGGAGGAAGGCCTGCTGTGGGTTTCGTGCTTTTTGGCACTTTTTGGCCAAGAATTTGCCTTTTTTTTCCCCATGATCTTTCGTGGCTGGGGGGTCCATTGAGTCTCTAATAGTTTTTTTTGCTGTCGGGTCCGACAAGGGGGTTTTTTTAAAACAGCGATTTAGGATGGAGTTTTGCTGCTTTAGAGAAAATTGGATGGTGAGACCTTCCTTGGATCACAAAAATTTTTCTTTTTGAGGTGGAAGGGGGGGGGGTCTCGGCGATTTTTTTCGCCGCCCTGGCAATGGCTGCGACCTCGCGTCAAGTAAAAGTTTTCGCCAGCCCCATTGGGAGTGGCTTTTAAAGAAGATGCCCTGGATGCCAAAAACCGTTTTCTGTTTTACAGTCATAGGAGCCGTCTGTGAAAATGGCACCACTCGAAGAGGAAAAATGCTTCTTCAGGTGCTTCTCGGCAAGCCTCTTTCGTTCTCTATGGTCAAAGGTCATCTTTTCTTCTCGATGCCCCTCAATTTTGGGCCCCCGGGCAACTGATTTGGATTGTCCCGGGAGAACTCTGGGAGTGGACTCAATGGGGCACGTGGGGCTTCTAGAGGATAGGGCCAATTTTTTTCCTTGTTGGGGGACTGTTTTTTAGCAAAGTTAGTGTCGCCTTGACTTTTGAGGTTGGGTATTGAGCCCTTTTTCGGGGTTTTTGGGGGCGCCAGTTTTTTTTTGCAGTTTTGGGCGCGCCTCCTCTCTTCTTAGCTGTGAGGGCTCAATTTGGCTGAACCACTCCGGCGATAAATTTGGGGGGGGTTTTACTGCTCCCCTTAGAGGCGAAGGGCCGATTTTTTGGGCTCTGTGACATGGCTGGCGTGCGTTGCCGGCGGCAGGAAAAACTTCGTGCCGTACCCAAAGGCTGGTGTGATGTACGTTTTGTAGGTCAGGCAGAGGTTCCAGTTTTCGCCCCCAGGAACACCGGCACCCTTTGAAAGGGGTCGTATCGTTTTTGGGCCCTTTTTCTGCAGCTTTTTAAAGTGGATCTTGCCGGTCTTTTTTTTTGTCGAGAGCCCCAAGGGAATTATCCTATCTGTCTGTTTTTTTTGTTCCCATCAGAGTGTTTTGAACTTGAAGGGATTGTGGAAACCATCTGAAGTAGGGCAGATGGTTTTTTTGCATTTATCTTAAAGCCCCTGCACTTTTGATCCAGCCCGCACTATCGTCATGGGGAGGCCCTTTTTGCTCCTCCAACCGGACATTTTCCCTTTAAGAAGATGACAAAATCTCTGCAAAAAATTTTACGATAGGCCCGGTATTGTTCTAGTTTGTGGTCCATTTATTGCAATTTTGAAGACGGTCCGGGGGGATGTACCTTGACACTCCGGCTCGCGTCTTACGTTTTTTGCTAGGGGACCTTTGTGGACCCCTTGAACCCTCTTGTTAATGAAGTCTGGGCCATCTGACAATTTTTTTTGGACTTCATCCCTTTTATCATCTGCTTGCTGCCCATGACCGGCCGTGGAGTCGAAAGCTCCGAAGGTCGATGGAGACCCCCCTTTTTGGGTTTCACCTTTGGGTGAAAACCCCCTTTGATTCTGCGCAAAGTAGGCGACTTTTGGGCTGTGGGGCCCGGGTTGTCGAAAAACCCGCCTGGTCTTCGCGAAGATGTAGTTGTTTCGAGGTAATTACCAACTGCATTGACTATTTTTTTCAGCCTCCCTTTTCAAGGGCCTTGTGAGGGCAATTGGCGTGCGGGCAGGGTCAAGGCGCTTTCTCAGGGTTCAGAAAATTGGCGTGATGGGGAATTTTCCAGCTTTAGGGTTCACTGGGCCAGGAATGTTTTTGAGGTCGGGACAAGTTTCCGTGCCTTAGGTCCCAGGTTTAAAGGAATTCCACATGAATCTTGTCAGGGCCAGCGCTTTTTTTGTTGTCTATTTTTTATGATTGCATAAACCCGCTCCTGGGGGTAAAGGCCCTTGTTTAACGTTTTTGGCATGTCTTGTACTTTAAATTTTGGCAAATTTTTGGGTTCTTTCTTAGAGGGCTGCTTATGGGGTAAAGGCCCGCCAGGAATCAGCCTTTTTTTGTTAGCACTGCCATATTTCCCTTTTTAGAGAAAAGGAGCATTTTCTCTTTGGCTTTGCTTTTTTCCCCCAAAATTTGGAAGTGTAGTTGTGGCCTTGTAGGAGTCTTTTTTAGTCCAATTCAACAAAAATTTTTCAAAATTTTGCTCTTTTTCCTCGTCGATTGCTTTGGTGGGGTTGTTTTTGAGCTTAAAGAAGCTAACGTTACAATCAAAAAACATAAAATATAAAATACAAATACAATAATATAACGATTTAACACTTCTTTCTTCGTTTCCTGCGCTCACTCGTCTAAAAAATAAACTGAACCTTAGGCAGTTACACTCAAATTTACCAAAAAAAAACTAAAAAAAACTTTAAATCTATATCTAAAAAACTTTTTAAGTTTGCTAACGCAACTCCCTTTGTGCATATTTTTTTTATAGCCTATGTTTTTTAACATACGGATTTGCATAAGCCGCAATTTTAACGAGAGAAAACTTTTCCCGTAAAATTTTGGCACGAGGGTAATTGAAGTTTTTTACAACTTACATTTGACGTTGGGCGGCGGCCTTTTTGATAGGGGCCCTTTTTTCTGCAGCCCTCAGAACCCCGCGGGGGTAGAGCACAACGGCAAACGAGACTGCGGTGGCAAGGAAAGCAGGTCCCGAGAAGAGTGTTTCTCCAGCTCATTTCCCCCTCGAAGGCCACATAGAGTAGGCCTTGAGGGGCTTGTCTTTGGGTCGGCCAGCGGTGACTGGCAACAGAGCCATTTTTCAAGAATGTCTTTGACCAAAAGTAAAAAATACAGGCCTTGCTTATTTTTTTTGGCCTTAATAAATTTAAATAAAATAAAAAATTTAAAATTACCCCCGAGTACATAAATTTAATTTTAAAAAATTTCTAAAATATGGATTTTTCATACAAAAAAAAAATCAAAAAGGGGGTGAAGGGGTAAAATTAATTGTTTTGGATAGGGCCCCCCCTTTTGGGTAAAAAGGGGGATTCGTCAGCCTAGAACCTGACAAAATTGTTCACTAAGAAAATAGGGGGAAATTTTCATTTGAAAAAAATGAATGGAATTAATATTAGGCCCTAACTTTGTTTTTTTTCAAAAATTTTTTGCAGGAAAAATTCATGATATTTTAAATTTCAATTATGTCTTTTAAATAGAGAAGTGAATGGCATTTCAAGTGTCTTTTTTGTGTTTTTTTTTTTTTAAATCTATTTTTTTTGGCCACCTTAAAAAATTTGCTAGGGGAGGGGCCCATGAAATTTTTTTAAATTTTTTTTTGAAAATTATAAGGGGTTTAAAACAATATCAACTAAAAAAAGTTTATATAGCAAATTATAATAGTTTGTAATATCAAATGAAATAGGGCTGGGGAAAAAATTTTTTTTAAGGGGAAAAATAGCGTTTGTCACCAATCTATTCACGAAACACTATTTTCACGTTCTCTAACTAGCTTTTGGGCAAAAAAACCAAATTATCACAGGGCTGATTTTAATTTAATTGATAATTGTCTATGAGTGCATTTTAATCCCCCAAGCCCTCCCATTACTGAAAGCTACAAAAAAAAAACTTTTTAAAATTTTTTTTTTTTTGCTATTATATCTCAAGTTTATTTTGTTTCAAAGTTCCAGGTCCCACTTAGCTGCTGCCACTTTTATGCCAAATCTTCAGCGCTAGATTTTTGGATTACAGAGACCAAATTTCCCTTTTTGGGTTTTGGGGGTTTTGACTTCTTCTTTCATACATTTTCATCTTCTACTGGGGGGGTTGTTTGTTAATTTTTTGTTTTTTTTTGTTTTTTGTGGTGGTTGTTGTTGTTGGGGTGGTTTTTTGGTGGCGGGGGACCGGTCAACATTCTGGCTAAGGACCGACAAAAAAATTTAAATATCAGGTCAGTTGCCGAGGGGTCTAAAAAAAGCTTTTGCTGACACACAGAAAACAATACTAACAATGAGACTGGGGAACTACCCCAACTCTTTTAAAAATTTACCCCTATTAGGCCTAGGTAAATAAATCGGGCTATCCAAGTAGGCCCCTAACACCCCCAAAATAAAGAAACCCCGGTATGTAAAGTTAAGTCATCGAAAAAACAAACTAAGAAATGTTCACAATCCTCTTAAAAGCTCGTTTGGAGTTCAATTAAATAAAAATTTTTACCATCTCAAAAGCACAAGAAATCCAATTCAACTAGAAAAATTTTTTGGATGAGCAAAGAAAAGACTTCAATTTCACCTTACTCCGAGAAAAATAGCTCTTTTTTTTGCTGTTTTTTGCTTTTTCTACCGGGCAAACGGCATACCGGGAAAAGGGTATGCGATTAGTAATGACTTTGGGGTACCCGAAGTGATACTTTGGGTCCCAAAAAACCCCGTTCCCTTTTTCCCCCGGGTTTAAAAAAAAATTTTTTTTTTACAAAGTATTTTAAACAAATTTTGTACCTAAAAAAATAACTGAAAATTTTAAATTAAAAATTTTGATTTTTTTTTTTGGTACTAACAAAGTAACAGCACCTTTTTTTCCACGATTTGAAGTTTTCGCTATGCTAGCCTGTCCACCCCCCCATTTTTCGCACAATACTAGGGGGTTCAAGACGCGCGCATTGAAATTTAAAGAATGATATAAAAGGGACTTTTGACCTAGGCCCCACGATTTTTAAATTTTAACTAAAAAAAAAAAATAAAAAACATTTTATTTTTTTAAAACCGGTTTGGAGCGGAGGAACCTTTTTGGGGTTTTTTGGGCCGATGCATCCTATGCAAACTTGATGAAAATTGGGGGGAACCTTCAAAAACTCTGAACTTAGACCCGCCCAAGGTTTTTGGGAAAACCTAATAATAAAGAAAAATTTTTCAGAATATTTTAGGGTACTTTTTTAGGCCCCTTTTTTTTTTTTATTTTTAATGCAATATTTTTGTTTTATTTTGGGCCGATTCTACCAACGGGTTAGGGGCTACAAGTTCATATTTTACATGGACATTAAAGGGGAGTAACTTTTGAAAAAAATTGAAAAATTTTGAAAAAATTTCGTGAAATACAACCTAAAGGTTTTAAATAAAAACCTTTTTTGGGCCTACAGGGTATTATTTATAAACAAGTAGGGCCTAACTATAAAAAACTTGAAAACAATCACCTACATGTACCCTAAGAAAGCAAGCTTTGGGGTTTTTGGATATTTTACATTTTTTTGTTGGTTGGTTTTAAAACCCAACAATTAGCCTAATACATTTTCAAAATTTTATGAAAAAGATATTCACACTTGTGGGGGTAGGTAACTCTGTTGTTGGTGGCACAATAAAAAAAAAATTTAAATTAAATTTAAAATTTAATAAATAAATAAATCCCCTAAAAAAATAAAAAATAAATAAATAAAAAAAAAATAAATAAATAAATAAAAAAATACAAATTATCCATTTAATAAAAAAATTTTTTGCTAAAAACTTGGAAAAGAAAAGAGATCCCACCATAAAAAAACTTAGGACCCAAATATTGACAGAAATAGTCAACCCAAAAAAACTCACCATCAACGTGGGCGGGAAAAAAAGCGTTCGCGAAGGGGCCCTAGAAAGTAATAAAATTTAAAAAGAAACAGGCAAACTTGCATATAATTTTCCTGGAAGGCCTTTATCCGGTACGACTAGGCCTAATGGCCTGCTAGGCTTAATAAAAGTAGTAGCCCACTACCTACTACAGTTCTTCATTTCATTTATTGTCTTGTTTCAATAAAAACCTTTTTCTTCATTTCTAGGAAGCTTCGCAAAAGTTTTTTTAGGGGCTTTTTTGGATGAGCGTAATTTTTTTTTAAAACAAAAAGCGTAAAATTGCGATTTTTTAAAGAAATAATTTTTGGTTAGCCTACCTCAAATTTTCCCACACAATATAAAATCAAAAAATTAAGGTTCTGTGAAAACATACAATCAAAAAAAGTGTGGCATAGGTGTTAGGCCTATACCAAAAGTCGAAAAATTTTAAAAATAAAAAAAAATCGTAAAATTGCATTTCATGAGAATTTTTTTTTGGTTTTGCCTCAAATTTTACACAAATATTTTAATTCAAAAAAATTAAAGGGTTCTGAAAAAAAAAAAACATTAAAATTTGCATAAAGCATTTTTAATACAACCCAAAAATTAAAAAGAATAAAAAAATTAAAAAGCATGTAGGTGTTATAAGTTGAAAAAAATTTATAAAATAAAAAAAATCGTAAAGATTGCGATTTTCATGAAAAAATTTTTGATTACCTAAATTTCAACAGTGTATTAAATTCTAAAAAAAATTTTTTTTTTTTTTTAAAAAATTTTTTTTAATAAAAAAAAACTTTAAAAACTATTTTTTTTCAGAGAAAAATTTTTCGATTGAGCTAAAAAAAACGTGGCGTTCTAATTTAAAGGTTTTTCGGGGGCCTCCAAAAATTTCTTTGCAAATTGGATTATGGGTTTACCCAAAAAATCGTGCTAACAGAACACAAAAAAAACAAAAACATTTCGGATCTTTTTCCCCCAGTAAAGTAAAATGGAATTTTTGCTTGCTCACACGCTCATCCAACAAACAATAGGCAAAGGTCTAGCCTACATAAGCTGGGGCCCAGGTGTTCTTTTCCTGGTGATGTTTGTTTTAAATGTTTTTCAAATAAATGGGTTTTAGAAGAAATTCAAAACCCAAAAAAATATTTCTGGCGATATTGGAAAAAGTTCCCGGTTCGCAGTATATCAAAAACAAGGCCCAACCCTTTTCCCTGTTCTTAGTGAGTTTACTATCTGAAAAAAAACCAAAATAGCAAAAAAAATTACAAGTGGTGGTAGCAATAGATTTGTTTAGGCCCCACAAAAAAAAGGCCCCATCAATAGAAAAGAATTCTATTTTTTGTCAGTTCAGGAATGATTGTCATTTTGTATTTTTCTATTTAACTCTGATGAGTGGCAAAATTTTGTGTATCTGCTTCCCTTCCACCTCAACCTCATCATAGTTTTTATCCCAACCCTTTCCAAACTCAAGTTTATGAAAGCCACCTTCTCCTTGACAGGGTTTTACAAGGTGCTGGATAGCACTTTTGGGGCCAACAAATTCCCAAAACTCTAAACCTTCTTGTGTTTGGCCGATGATTAGGGGAGATTTTTCTTCCGAAACTATAGCGAGCTCTGGGTTCGCGGGGGGAACTTCCCCCTTCCCTTTAATACCTCCCCGATGGGGGCGACAATGACAACACGGACAAATGAGACACAGACGGAGCACCACGACGTGGGGAACCCCCTACCCTCCCCATACTTGTGGCTGGTTCCGCCCCGCACAGGCTGTCCACCCCTTTCCCCCTGGGTCATCCCTTATCCCCCCCTTTTGTCTCGATTAGCCAAGTTGTAAAATATAAACGTAAGCAATTCCAATAAATCAATTGGTTAATTCGTATATACCAACAAAAAAAGCCCCCAAAAAACAAAACTCGTCAAACTTGTCCCTTTTTCCCCCGTTTACACAAATCTTTCCCTTTTTGATGGAAAAAATGGCCCCAATGATTGTCCCTAAAAGTTTGGGCCAAAACAAACGAGAATCGCAGACACACCCCCCCCATAATGTTGCAGGTCCGTAACGCCTTTTACTATTAAGTTCTGATCCAACCTACCGCACCGCCTACCCCCCCTTCGTTGATTGCAGAAAAAAACATTTTAATTACGTAGGCCTACCAACCCCCTGGGGATCTTTTTGAATGGGCCACTGTTCTTGGTTCATTACTTGATCAATTACGGTATTACTTGATCTAGGCCTGGGTCTCGTTGAAAATACCACTCTCGTTCTTTTCCCTTATTACTAAAAACATGGGGGGCCCGGGAATGATTGAAAAAAAACACTTCCTATCACGTTGAGTAGTAGGCTAACCAAAAAATTTTTTTAAATGTCAAAAAACTTTAACTTTGCTTTTTTTAAACAAAAGCCCCTTTTTTCTAAAAACCCCAAGGTTTTTGGGGGATTGCCTAAGGTTTTTCCTTCCAATAACCTACCCCTTTAAAAACATTTGTATTATCCCCCCATGTGAATTGCGTTTGCGACAAGGCCAATGTATGAAATCATTTGCAAAAAAACATGAAACAAATGGAAAAAATGGTTTAAAAACCGCCAACGAAGTTTTGAACCACTGCCCTTTTTGCATAAAATTCGGCGGCTCCCTCTATGCTCATTGCGCGGGGGATTTTTAAAGCATTGGCCTATTTTAGGGGGTATCGTCGATGACCGTTCCCAACTTTTTTTTTGCACTAGTAATACGGTGACCGTAGACGATCCATCCATTAAAAGAATACCTAGACTACATAGGGCCAAAGCCCCCGTAAGCCGTTAAGAGCACTTAAAAATAGGCTGGGCCCCTACGTTTGCGGTGGGCCATGATTAGTTTGTTTGGTAACTAAATTAAGGGGCCAAAGCCCAGCACTTTTGCCATATTTTTTTAGGGGTTCGGGGGTGGAGTGGGGAAAAGTGTGTTGCCGAGACGGATAGGCCTACACACTTTTACCGTTGTTTTATCTAGGGTCTGGGTTTTTACTTTGAATGACAAGGCGTGCAACAAACTGAATATCCAATCATGTGATTGACGCTTAAAAAAATAAAATTGAAGTTGCGGGGGTTTAGGTAACATGTGAATAAAAAGGTGAAATTTTTTTTCATAATTGTACCTACCGGGCCTAAAAGAAGGCATTCAGCAAGTAGGGACCTAGCGAGGCCTAAATTAGAAAAAATTTCCCTCCCCCAGGGCCTACGGTATGGCTATGGTTAAAAAACGTTGTTCGGTTGGGACCGGCCAACTTTTTAACCCCGTTTTTTTTTTTTTTATTAAAAAAAATGACAAACAACTTCAATATGCCTATATATAATTTATTAAAAACAGCTTTTTTTATTTAAAAAAAAAACTTTGGCCCCCAAGTTTTTTTTTAATTCTGTTTTTTTATTATTGAAGTTATAAGTACAAGGAGTGACACGGTCCACCCCAAAAATGGCGGACAGTAGGGCCCCACCAACCTTTTTTTTGCTAAAATACTCCCGGCCCTAAAAACCCTTTTAACTCATTTTTTTTAAATAAAGGACTTTAAAGGGAAAAGTTTTTTCGTTTGAAATAGGCCTACCTACGAGTTACGGGTTTTTGAATGTTTTTTTACAATAACAGAAAAAAAGGAGGGTTCTATTTTTTTTTTAATTATGTTTTTGGGTCGGGGTACTTTCGTGAGACAACATCTTGACGGCAGGCCAAAAATGAGGGCGGCCCCGAGAACAGTGAAATGGCGATTTTTACTTCATGGCGTGGGAACTATTTTTTTAGTGAGGGGGTACACAAAAATTATTTGAGGTTGGGGGGCAAGGGGGGCTGGGCGAAGCCCCCAGCCGCCGGGGCTTTTTTGGCGTAGGCGAGTTTTTTTTTTAAAAGGTGCCCTTGATAGGGGGGCCGAGACACTTTTACGACTTTTTAAATTATAATAAGGGTTAGTTTTTTGAACTAATTTTGCATGAAGATTGATTACCTGACTAAAACGTCAACAGTCTGGGGGAGTGAAACACTGCCACAAAAAATAATGAATACATCCCAAAACAATGGGTTTGTTAGTCTCGCAAATCACGTCTCTTACTGAAACTTTCTAAAAAAGTTTTCAATAACCTTCCTTTTTGTTTGCAAACCCAAATGTAGTAAAAATCCTAAAAAAACACCCAAAAAGACAAGTTACAAAGACACCCATACCTGGCTTATACCCCCCACTGGGGGGGTCAAGCCAACAAGTGGGGGGGGGGGTTTCCCCCCCCCCCCCCCCCCCCCTAGCCCCCGTATTGTTTTAAATAATTAACCTAGGCCTATATAAGTATTTTTTCAGAGGATTACTGTATAAATCTTAAAAATGAGTTCTTTTTATTTATTATCATTTTAAGTTTTTTGGTACATTGTTTTTTTTTTTTTTGGAAAAAACAGTGGATATAGGCCCCCCCAACCCAACAAGTGCCTAAATAACAACAGGGGTCAGAACATTGCCCCAGGCTAGAAAAGGTAGCTCCCCCCACCCTTGGGTTTTTACCACACTGCAATCATGAACTCGCTTTCGTAATTTTGAGTCGAGAAGCAGCTTTTCGATCAAATCTTCGGGGCGATCATGTAACTTTTTTAAACGATTGAAATTCGCCCGCGTTCCACCGCCCGGACCTAGGTGAGAACGCAACGATGTGAAAAATAGCTGAAAAAAAGCCCCAGAGGATCTTTTTAGCACACGTTTCCAGCAAATATGCATACAATATTTTTTTACAGGGTTTTTCAAATTGAATTTTTTAAAATTTTTTTCAAGGGAAGTCAGAGCTAGCAAATAGTGTTTTTTAGAAATAAAACTAGGAAAACGCAAAAAGTCCCCCGCGTTTGTGGGATGAGCTTTTAAAATTTGTAGTTTCGGGGGATATTTTTTTACTTTTGCAAGGGGCTTTTTTTTTTTGGCTACCAAGCTTGGGGTGTTGTTGTCCAAATTTCTATTGTTTTTTGTAAATTGGGTATTATTTACCAAAAAAAAACTTATATTAAAAGCTTTATTTTTTGGATTCTGGCTAAATTTTTTACTTTTTTTTTTTCAAAAGGGAGGCCTACTTCTCCCATAACATAATGTCCATTATTAAATGAACGTTGTACCCCACCCTTTGGTCAGAATTGGCCCAAATGGCAAAAAAATATTGTACAAGAAATCAAAAAACTTATATTAAAAGCTTTATTTTTATAGATTCCCGGTTAACTTTTTCAACTTTTTTTTTTCAGAAACAAAACTCACCACCGCCGTCTGTGTATGTAGATACAAAAATAGCTGCTTTTCATGGCTCAACAAAATTCGGGTCCCCGACTTCTGAACTTTCATCGGTAAAAAGTTCATGCCCCCCTTAACTAAAAACCATCATGGTTCAAAGCTGGAACTAGATCTGTGAAAATTTCCACCTACCCGAGTTTGTTGTCATAATTTAGGGGAAATAAAAAATTCCTTAATAAAAACGTTCCAACTAAATAAAAAATTTTAATTTTCACCCTTTTTATTCTTAATTAAAAGCCCCGGCCCCCAAGTCCCAATCCAAACCTGAAATAAATCTATTCCGCCCCCTTAACTACCCTATCTAGCGCAGACCACAAAGCTCTAGCCCTTTTTTCATGTCAAACATTTTTAAAATGGGGAAATCCCAAGCCATGACCAGCACTATTTTTTATCTTAATAGGCCCTACATCCCGACGGCGGTGACATCACCCTAAACCCTTTAAAGTCCATTATAATATGAAAGTTGTAGCCCCCCCCCTTTTTTCAGAATCGCCCAAATGTCCCCGAAAAAATCGCACTAAAAATTGGGAAAAAAAAACGTAAAAATACGATTTCATGAGAAATATTTCTTTGATTGTACCCCCAAAAAGTAGCAAATCAAGTTCAGAGATTTTCCGAAAAAAAGGTTCCTTTGGGGGGGGGGGGGCCCCCAAAAAAAAA
>JAMZAV010012253.1:0-17800 GCA_024449915.1 Sweltsa coloradensis
AAATTTTTTCCCCCCAAAAAAAACCCCACAATTTTTGCATTTTTGGTCAAAATCAAAATTCGTGTAAATCACAGTTACAAGACAAAAAAATTTTAACTGTCATTTAATTTAAGTGAAGTATTGTGCTATAGATCACGTGTTAAAAATAATTTTTTGGGTATTTAGCCCCTTTAAAGCGGGCTTATGCTTAAAAACTTTATATTCATACTACCCAACTCATGGGGATGAGACGTGTTTGGATTTATTCATGTGATCTTTCAGATTTGACAGCAACATTGCAGTCTTCTGTTGGATTTATGTCATGGAGGTCAACATTCACAACAACTAGCAGTTTAGTAAGATTTGTTCTGTTGTCTCGGTGGCTCAATTGGTAGAGCTATGGCACGTTAAGCCGGAGGTTCTGGGTTCGAACCCCAGTCAGGGCAAAAACGTTTTCGACAACTGCTATGAATCAATTACTATGTTCTTAAAGCGGACTTATGCTTAAAAACTTTATATTAATAATAATAATGATAATAATATTAATAATTATTTTTAAAATATCAAAAATAATACTTACAAAAGTAAAAAATTTAGGCCTACAATGAAAATCAAGAAAACAGGTGTACATAATTATTAATCATTCATTAATTTAAATTAAACTTATAATTTACTTTATCACTATTATGAATTTTATTATTGTTACTATTGTTTTTATGTTTATATTGATAACTTGTTGATGGAGTGTGTGGTGGATATGATTAGAGAACTTTTTTAGAACTTTTTCATCTATCCGATGATTATTTGTGTGGTTTTTATAACGGAAATAAATGAAAATGACACCAATAATTGAAGATGGGTATCTTATGTAACTGCACGATGTAAATGAATCTCGCTTTGAAATTGATTAGTAATAAACACCTCGTTTTGTACACATGTTTCCCTCACCCTCACTGTACAGCCCATTGTACAGCCCAGGCAGGTGGCCAGCCGTGCGCACCGGCTGACGTCATGCGCGCCTTGAACGAAACTCGTCGTGGGACGGGCAGACGTAGTAACGAGAGATATTGTTAGATCATGGTCATGACCCATGATCCAATGATATTCTTTCCTTACCCAGGTCTGCATTCCGGTGAACGCGTTTGCGTCCAGTCCCGCCATGACGTCGTTTCGTTCGTCTCCCCAGCCGGCTACCGCTCGGCGCGTGATTAAATCCCACACATCATAAACTAATTTCCAAATAACTATGCATTTTCCGATCTTAAAACTTTCTTGCTTTTTGTTACTATTACATACTGTTCGGAATTATGTGGGTAGATAGTTTTATGGGCTTATAGTAGTTAATTACTTATGTTAGCCGTAATATGATGCATAGGGCCTACTCACAAGACTCTGATACACTTTTAGGAGTGAAAGGTATATAAAAATTATAACAAGTAAAGGAATCCGTGCGTGCTTTTTTCCTTATTTATTTTTAAACCTTCCAACCCGAGATTCACACAGTTTTTAATTATTGTTATGGTGCGAACGAATTATCTGATACTGAAATATAGGATTCAAATCTAATAACATCTGTTTACACACGCAATTATTTATTGAGTAATAGATTACACATTGTAGACTAATACAGACAATCCCAATAATAATCGATTAGTAATCGAAAAAAAACTATAGATAAAATTGACAAGAAATGCACAAACGTTTCACCAAAATAATATTACAATGTACCGGTAATTAAGACGTGGGAATAAAACCCTTACCTCTTTAGCAATCTCCTTGATTGTAATTAATTTGTAAATCAACTTTACATCGCCCTCAGTTAAAGCATTAGGCTATGTAATAAATATACAAACTTCAAAATAATTAAATCAAACATTTCAGCAAGCACTTAAAAATGTGCGTTTCCGTCGGCATGTTTTTTAGGTACTCCAAAACCCCACGACCTCTGATCGGCCCAACTATCTTTCTCCACCCAACCACTCCAATTGAAGTAGCTACTGTAACTAGGAAACTTAGTTCCAAACACTCATATGGACTTGACGAGGTGCCAGGCTCTCTTCTTTTTAAATGTATGGACTTTATTTCCGGCCCATTAGCCTACATCATAAATCAATCCTTTTCTGATGGCATTTTCCCCTCTAAACTGAAGGCAGCAAAAATAATCCCCATCTACAAACACAAAGGTAAAAAATCTGAGATGACTAACTATCGACCCATCTCCCTGCTCTCCTCTTTTTCCAAAATATGAATACATCATGCATGATCGTCTATCATCATTTCTAAATTATCACAACATTCTCTCCCCTACTCAGCATGGTTTTTGAAAAACAAATCCACCCAAGCGCAATCTTCAGTTTTCTTTCCCCTCTCTACTCTGCTTTGGACAAAGGTGACCACGCGGTAGGAGTGTTCTATGACATGACAAAGGCTTTTGATACGATAGATCACAAAATTCTCCTCGGAAAGCTATATACCTATGGCATCCGAGGGATCGCTTTAGATTGGATTTCCTCTTTTCTCTCCGGCCGTTCTAAAGTAGTCGAAATCGAGACAGCCAATGGTCTATCCGTCACCAAAAACCCGCTCTAAATCTCTGTCCATAGTCTGTGGGGTTCCCAGGGTTCCATACTCGGGCCCTAGCCTATATCATATATGTTAATGATCAGGCCACCTTTCTGGATGAGGGTATTCTCACACAATATGCGGATGACTCCAGCCATCTGCTGACCCTACCTAAACATCATCCCTTTTCAGGCACTTGCCCCCTAATCAACAGCCAAGTGGCCAAAATGTCATCATACAGCCGCGACAATGAACTCTACATCTCGCGCTCTAAAACGGTATACTTATACTTCCACACCCCCAATAAGATCCCACTGGCTATCCCCTAGTTCATCTAGAGACTGATATAATCCCCCGCGCTCACAGCGTAAAATTCCTCGGCTTAGCATTAACCGAAAAACTCGACTGGTCTATCCACGTTAACCAGGTTGCCAGCAAATTTTATCTGGATGCTACGCAATCCGTAAGCTCAAACAAATTGTTCACCCCCACATCTTATTGCTAGTATACTTTGCCCACATCCACTCTCACTTATCCTATGGCCTGCTATTTGGGGAGCCTCCCCCCAAGCAAATAGAATATTTATCCTCCAAAAGAGAGCGATACGCATTATTGCGGGTGTCTCCAGAAAACACTCCTGTAGGGAGCTCTTTAAGGAATTAGGAATTCTAACTCTAGCATGCACACTCATCCAGTCTGCTGCACTCTTTGTTCGCACAAATAGTAACCTCTTCCCTCTCAATGCGTCTGTGCACTGCCACAACACAAGAGCCATCCTTCACATACATAGGCCACCCCACCACCTGCGCCTTTTTGCACTGGGCCCCGAGTACCTTGCCTCCACCCTTTACAACAAGCTCCCAGAAAACATAAAAACCTCCACCACCCTGCCCTCCTTCAAACACAAGTTAAAAATATATCTCACAGCAAACAGCTTCTACTCGGTTAGTGACTACCTCTCCATGTAAATTATAAAGAATTATAAATAATGAACAATTAAATAATAATAAATAAAAACAGATATTCTAGCTAAATTCAGCAATGATATATCACCTGTTAAGTCCTGTTTCAAAGTCAACTAAAATTGTAACATATGGTTACGATTTTTAGTTATATGCCTCCATATCATTATGTCTCTTACTTTCATCTGTACATTATCTTGCACCAATTGTAAATCACCTCATCGAACAATTCTCTTCTCAAGTTATACTTTCATAAAATAATATATTTACCAATCTCATTATTATTATTAATAGCAACTCGCTTATTTTCAAATTCCACTTTTCCTTATTAGTATTTATATTTCCATCATTATCATGTGAATCATATTTATGGACGTGTTGCTTATTTATTAGATTATATTATATTAGATTATTCATTCCCTCTCTCTCAAGAGGGGTTATATCTGTTACCATGTATCGGTCGAATGAATAAATTGAAATTGAAATTGAAATTGAAATTGATGTTTTATTTCATTCGGATGCAAATTCGCGTGAGTGAAAATATTTCGATATTTTTTCTGTCAATGTAAGGCTTTTGATTGACTCTAAAAAAAAAATATTAGCGACGTAAAGCAAGGCCCAGTTCCCACAACCATGTTTTATTTTTTGGATATTGTTTTGGTTATAAGAAATCTTAAATCATGATTGGTAAGTAATGTTTCAGTGGACTGTAATAATGAAGTTACTCCTTTTGATTGGTCGTCGTAAGGATACTAACGTCTGATTGGTCCGTCGAAAGAATTTTGTTATTTAACACGTAAGTCCTATCCCCTTATAAGAAAAAGTGGGAACAGGCCCAAATGAATCTTCGAAGGTCTATAACTTATACACAATAAAATTATCATTTGTGACGCGCAAAACAAAAAGTAGGCCTTATATCAAATACTTCTACGTACACTGACTGGCGTTGTACATCCATTAAACATCTATACGTCCGTACTAAACCCACTAACAATTGTCTAAAATGCTATTAAAACTGCGACATGAAAGAGAATTTCATTCACGCAAATATATGTTTGACACTACATGAGCGAACTTTTCACGAGCAAGATAATATCTGGACCAGGGTAAGACACTGTTCCACCAAGACTACTGATTCACACTGCTCCGAGAGTTCTTGATGGAGATGGGGCACTTGAATCTGTTTTGATTTTGAAGTTGAACTTGAATGTATGCAAGTTGAGATATCGCTCTAATGAAAACCATTCCAATTAATTGCTTATGGAAAAATGTCGTAAGCTGTCACTAGCACTAGCACATCAATAAACAATAATGTTCGTAAACTGAAAACCAGACCGACCCTAAAATATTTGAGAAATCAGAGGGAGCATGAACACGTGGGGCGTTATACGCCGCATCTGATTCACAGAAAGAGCTGACGTCACACTCGCGGCGGAAAATGCCAGTGCAAACCCAGCACACATAAATATCCTTGTACCATGGGCATGACCCATCACGCGGACATTCTGGTAAAACATAGTTTTCCCCAAAAGCCCTTTAAGATATTGATAAAAGTATTAATTTCCCTTTTCCAAAACCCCCCCCCCCAAAATGTGTCATTGCGTCGTCTATTTAAAAAAAGCTTTGAAATCGGAGTCTTGGACGCGGCCCTGTACGTAATTGGAAAGAGCAAACCCCAAAAAAATTAAAAAATTTCACAAATTTCAATGTTTATGTTGAAAACTCGCTTTACAACCCCCCCCCCCTCACCCCCCCTTCATATCCCCTCATCATGGCCCACCCGACGGAAATATGGGATTAAAAATATTTTCCCCCCAAAGGGCTGAGATATTAATGTATTAATTTTCAATTTCCAAAATCACCCCCCCCCCCCCCCCTAAACTGTGTAATTGCGGCGTCTAGTCAAAACAGTCCTCGAAAATCGGATGCCTTGCGACATAATTTGAAAGATCAAAACCGAAAAATGTTGAAAAATGTCACCAAGAATTCAAGATTTATTTATTGAAAACTCGACTTTATACTCCCCCCCCCTCCTCGCCCCCTCCTTCGTACCACAACCCTCCTTTCACGACGGAAAACGGTATTAAACATTTTTTTCCTAAAAGGGCTAAAAGATATTGATAAAATGTATTAAATCCCATTTACAAAATCACCCCCCCCCCCCAAAACTGTGAAATTGCGGCGTCTAGTCAAAACAGTCCTCGAAAATCGGATCCCTTGCACGCAGCCCTTTGACATAATTTGAAAGAGCAAAAACAAAAAAAAATCATAATTGCCCCAAATTTTTAAAGGGTTTATTTTGGGAAAAAAGTCGTTTTTATCCCCCTCCCCCCCCCCCCCCCCCCCCCACCCACTTTGTTCAAACCCCCCTCATCTTGGCCCTCACGAGGGGGGAAAATACTGGTATTGAACATATTGGCCAAAAAGCTTGAAAATATTGATAAAATGTTTAATTCTAAAATTTCCCAAAAACCCCCCCCTCCCCCCCCCCCCCAAACTGTGTCATTGCGGGTTTTGTCAAAACAGTCCTCAAATTGGGATGCCTTGGACGCAGCCCTATGACAAAAAACCGAAAAAGTTAATACTTTTCACCAAAATTAAATTTTTAAAGTATTAAAACCACTTTACATTCCCCCTCCCCCCTCCCCGCCCCCCCCAAAATATCGGGTTTGCCCTCAACAGGGGTTATGCCTCGTTTGCCCCTTTATCATAACCCGACCCCTGAGTGGTTCTTGTGCATAAAAAATTAAAAAATTTAAAAATTTTAATTTTTTATTTACATTTATTTATTTTTTAACCACTCAAATTGCCTTTAAAAACCCCTTTGATGGTGCATTCTACCCGCATACGCTTTTGTAGATTTTGTCAAGTTCTAATAGGGTTGTCTTTTTGGTTTTTTGAATGTCATTACTTCCAATGTCCTTGTTCAGGTAAAATTTGTATTGAATTGATGTTAAATTTGGGAGTCCCCGTTTCGGAGCCTTTTTTTACACTGGGAAACATTGCCAATGCCCATCTTTTTAAACACTTGGATATAATAGTTTTTTGCTACAATTTTTTTTTCCTCGCTCAGTTTAAGAACACTGTGGGAAAAATTTTAAATGATAATTTTTTGTCGTTTTTTGAATTAAAATTTAAATTTTCAAATGCCATTTCGGCGCTCAAAGGGCCTTTGAAAAATGAGACAAGAAATTTTGTTATAAAGTTTGACTTCATGTTAATTAATTAAATAAATGGTAGGGACATAAAAGTCGAAAAAGGGCCCGTTTTTAGGGCATTTTCCAAAAAACATACAAAGAAGAAAATAATAATTTCTTATTTCAACAATACACAGGAGATCGGTCGGGAAGGAAAAAACACATGCGAAAGATCAAACCCAAAATGTTTTTTTATCAAAATGTTGGCAGGGCCCCTGTTTCCCGGGGAATATTTTTGGTTTCCCCAAAAATCTACTATAGATACACTCGTCAAAAATGGGCATTTTGGGGCGAAATGTCCAGATAATGTGTGAAAATTTTATTTCCCATTTTTTTTCGCCCACTGGGGGGAAAAAAAAAGAATAAAACTTGTCTATTCGTATTGCCCGACTTTTTAGCTTTTTTTATAGTACAACATCTTTTTTTTTTTAACCCGTTGGCCCCGTTTTTTTTGCGTTCCTTGAAACGAAATTACAATTATTAAAAAAAAATATATACACCTGGTACTTTAAGAGGGGCATAACCCCTTTCCAAGTAACTAAGTACCAAGTGTTTTTTATAACTTGGTGGGGATGTCCCGACCGGGGTTGTTGGCCTTTAAAAATTTTCGTAAAAAAAATTTTACCATGAATTTTGGCCCCCTCAAGGTGAAAGTAGACAACAAACGGAGTCCCGCACGGATTCAACTTGTCCGTTACAGGGTTCGATTACCGGTACCCCAAGATTGTTTGTCTTATACATACACCCCCTCCCGAAGGGGATGGGCTGGTTTTTTTTTTTCAGATACGTTAAATTAAAAATTTTGAACTTTTTAACGGGAAAGGGTGTAAATACAAAGTTTTTTTTAAAATTATTGTAAAAAAAATTCGAGTCTTTACAAATTTCGGGGACAATTTTTAAACCCCTTTTGTGCTTCTCCTTTTAAGGCTCTAGGGGACCCGATTTTTTGGGTGTTTTTGCAGGGGTTTTCGTATTTCCATCGTACTAACGACACAATTGAGATACTTTATTTTTTTTTTTATTCTACTCAGAAAAGGGGACGTCCAATGAACGGTGTTGAGTATTTTTTCCAATTTTCCCCTTGTTTTTTAAAAATAAATTTTTTTAACTTTTGGGGAATTTTTTTAACATTTCCCCTTTTTTTTCGCAAATTTTTTTTAGGCGTTCCCAAAGACTTTTTGGAAAAAGTACTCAACCACGTGTAAATAACCCTTTAATAGCATTCCTAAAAATCTAAAATTTTTGGACAAGGGTGTCCGCTGTACGGGAAAGTCAAAAGCTGTTTCGGCGCTTTTTTAGGTTTTTTTAACTCCACAAGTGGCGCAACCTAGCGACACGAAGTTTTTCACATTTTGGTAAAGGGTCTTTAAAATTTTGTTAATAACTTTTCTGATTGCTGCATGATTTGCTCGTGAAGTATGCAGGACCCCATTTGAATCATTAGCATAGATCCGTAAGAATGCTATGCTTGCGTCAATGTTTATTGCACTTTTAAGACAATTTTTCGATCCCGGAACACCCCCAAATAAAAATTTATTTTGACAGTGCCCAGTTTTTTTTTTTTGGGGAGTTCGATCCCCAGTCGAGACAATTTTGTTTATTATATCACAACACAAAAAATGAAACAATTTTTAATACATCCAGCCAGCGCGTTATTACTTTATGCCCACTGAGGCTTTCAATTTTTTACTGCCGTGAATTGAAGTAAGATAATTTTTTAGTGTATCCCCTATGAAAGGGGAGTACAATTGAAGTTGAGGGGGAAAAGTGAGGGGGGGGAGGGGGGTTCATGGCAAAAAGCCCATTTGTTTGGGTCGAAAAAAAACATCTCAAATGGGTGAAAAAAAGGGGTTTAACCCGCGGAAAACCATTTTCCAGAGAAAAAACATTCAAATACGATTTTTTTCGACTTTATTTGGCAATTTCAATTAACTTGTTATATTATAATTTTTAAAACAGTGTTACCACCGGGATTGAACCACGGCTTAAAAATTAAGATGAGAAATTTGAAACCAAAGTGGTTTTATTTTTTGGCTATGGCTTAATTTTAAAATTTTGGTGGGAAAAATTTAAATTTTTTTATTTAAACCACGGCACGGACCATTTTTTTTGAAGTTAAAAAAATTAAAAATAAAATGGGGGAGGCATTCCCCAGATACAGGGTTCGGGGTTCAATCCCGGTGGAGGCCCCTTTTTTTTAATTTATTCTTGATAAGATACCATCATAAAGCGTCATAGTCGAAAACTAAAATAATATCGACATCAAGCAAAACCCAAAAGCGCTCTGAGTAATTCGCCTTGGTTCACTTGCACCCACGATGTTATAAAAAGTTCTTTTATTTACTCTAACTCTAAGGAAGAAACGGGAAAATTAAACGATTATGCCAAAAAAATTTTTAAAAAATAAATCTGTTTTCCCAAAAATAGACAAAATTAAAATCGTATTTCTCATTTTTTGGGAAAATTTTATCTGCCTATATACATTTAAATTTTTGAAATTGCACAACTGTAGACCGATGACACCCCAACCCGATTGTAAAAACCATGCAAGCGGCCCCAGACGTTCATTTGTTTGGAAAACATGAGTGACCTTGAACCGACGAAATTTCTGTCACACGAGATATAGGCAAATCGGGTTTTATTTTTTTTAAATTATTTTTGTGACTCTGTGCTAGTTTTTCATTTTTGAAAGTTGTGATCTCCATGAAAAATAAGCTATAAGAAGGTGTGGTGTAGGTGGTAGGTTAGTTTAAAAAAACAATTGGTCACATGCGTGTTATTATAGAATACGGAAATTTGAAAGACTTTCGTTTTTGGTGTGGTATTAAATTTGACTTGGGTCGAGGGTTTTTATTTATATGTTTAACCTTTGGGTTTCATAGTAGGGACTATGACGCTGTTATTTTAGTATTTGGGCAGAAATTAAAAGTGACTACCCCGGTTTAAAAACCCGGGCCGGGGCCTTAGCTGGCGGGCTTGTCTTCCCCAACTGGCTAGCACCCCCAAATTTTAAATCGCAAATTTCTTGGTCTGTTTTGACATTTGTAGAGCAGCACAAAAAAAAAAACTAAGAAAAAACAAACCATCCCCCTAAAACCCTGATTTGGGATAACCATGATCTAGGGTATACGATTAACCTTGGCTTTTATAAGAGGCGACTATGACGCTGTTATGTTAGTACTTTAGACAAAAAAAAAAAAAGGACTACCCCAGGTTAAAACCCGGGCCCTTAGTGTCCGACTGTAATGTACAAAATAGCCCAAGAATTAGACTTTTTAAAATTTGGGTGGCTGCATAGCCGTTGGTAAGAGCATACCCGGCAGTAGGCCCCGGGGTTTAAAACCCCGGTGTAGTCCTTTTTGAATTATATAAAAATTATACTCGTAAATATAATGTATTGAGTCGACATATAAATTTTCTTTGGAAAACAATGCAAAACGTAGCTAACGGTAATGTTTTTATAAAAGGGTCTCTATAGTTTTTTTATTAGCCGTTTTTATTTTTTAAAGGGGAACTAAATTTGTTGGATTTAATAAATAAACATAACTAATACTTTTTCCGCTCGAGATGGGGGGCCTTTCCGCAGTTTTTGTGGTTTGTTGTAAGTGCATAAAAAAAATATGAGTGGGCCCAGTTTTGGAATTTTTTTGGTTCGATTTACATGACCATCCATTATTTCGATGGCGCGTGTTTCAGTAGACCCCATTGTTTTGACACACGAAACCATCCACACGTTTTGAAGTTCGTAAAATTTTGTTTACCCCTGAGAAGGCATTGGGGGGTTTCATGAAACAGAAATAAAAATTGTCTCCACAGATTTTTATAGACTCAGGATTTTCACTCTCCGGGGCGGTTTCCCAACCACTAGCATTATAGAGACGACTCCCATTTTTTAGTATGTATTTTGCTAATACAGAAAATTTTTTAATTTAATATAAGTGAAAACATTGTACGCACGCCCCTAGAAATAAAAATAAAAAAGGTTGCATCCCGCATTCGCCCAAGGGCTCAAGATTCCCGGATGAAACTTTAGCTGGATTGCTGGGGGACGGGATTCAACGTTTCCTTCCAAACAGAGTCTCCGCGTTATGATGAGCACCTCTAACGGTTATTTTTTAAGCAAAACCATGCAGGGTTTGACAAATGCTATGTCAGAGATGTGGAGACATGTCGCAAAATTTGTGGCTGGAAAAAATTTGTTTTCCAAAGGACACAACAGAGGGCGTTTTTCGTGTAAAAATGCATTTTCCCCCCCCCCCCCCGCCTCGAGTGATCCAATAAACACTTGCCCAAAGCCCGGCGATAGTCTTTAAAAACTTTAAAAAGGCAATTTTTTTATACAATTTACGCACTTCTACCCCCTTCCGAGGATGTTTTTATTTGTATGTCAATGCAAGGCGAAGGAATAAAGCCAAGGGGTGATTCCATGTAGTAAAATACAGTTTTCTATAATCCAAAAAGGGGTTTGGTTGAGCTCTCATGCATCTTTGGTCTTACAGCAAAAAGGTCAACCCGGGAAACCCCCCCCCCCCCCAATCGAAAGCGAATTGAAATTTTTCTTAACATTTACACAATGGGTTTACACATCAAATGAAGGCAGCAATGTTCATTCTGTATCAATATTACTTTGTTACGTATTTTTCTTTGGGAGAAAATATGGTGTTGCTTTAAATTTTTTATGCATTCTTGAATAGAGAAAATAAGTGAAAGGTTATTTTTAAATATCCGAGAAAAATAATAAAAAAAGCAGTTAGCAAAAATAAAAATAACTTCGAAAAAAATTTATTACCGTTTCATAATTTTAAAAAAACATTCATTTGGTGTTCCTTCCTTCACAATTTTTTTTTCACTTTATTAATAACATAGTGCCTTGCCGCGTTTTAGCTTACGTGCATTACATTGGATGTCATTGGGTACAGCTATTGGGTAGGCCTATGGTAATAGTATTGAAGAAATATATTTGAATGAATTTTTAAGTATAGGGATATCAGCCCCCGTCTGGGCCCGGGAGAATTGGCCCAGGCATGGCTCGCTAATCGTAAAAGGGGATTCAAGAGAAAAGTCCCCCTTTAAACATGAGCTAGCAAAAAAGGGTAGTATATACTCCCCAATCTAAGGGAGCTCTGGCAAAACGTCGCCGGGGACCTTCCCCCCTTCCCCTTTACGACCCCCCCCGGGGACGATGCAAAGACAATGAACCACGAACAATGACAGAGACAAAGACACCCCGACGTGAGAAACCCCCCCTCCCCCCCTTTCCCCTGGCCGGTTCTGACCACATCGGGCCCCCCTTTTTCCCCCCCCCCCCCCCCTAGGTTAGAGTGGGGCATTTGACCTAACGGGTTTACCCCGGTCCTAAAAACCAAATAAACTAAAAAAAAAAGGTATATATAAGGAAAAATTTTTTAAAAATTAAATTTTATGTTTTTATTTGGCCGCCACCCACAGAACAAATGTCATAAAAAAAAGGCCGGAGAATGTTTACTTTTTTCCTTTTTCCCTTAAAGCAGTCAGAAAAAAAATCGGAAGCTAAACTCAATGATAGGTACTATTGTTGACACTATACATACTGTACTTTTTATGGATCGGACTTGAAGAAAAAAATTGACGGGTTTTAAAACGTAGAAAAGTCAAAGAAAATAAAAAACCACTTTCTTCGAACCATTTAAATTCCCATTCTTATATAAAAAGTCATCAATGGGTCAGTGCATGGGGTTTCATCAGGGGTGGGTTTGCCCCGCTAGCTAAAATATCATCCGATTAAATGTAGCAAACCAATTTAAAATTATGGTTCTTATGTACTTAGCTATAGCGCAAAAAACGCACGTTACCTACCCACGCATAATAAAATTGTAATAATAAGTAGATTAAAAAATGTACCAATCTGCCTTTTAAGTATGTTTGTGGGCTTAAAACAGCGTTTCGAATATAATATCTTCTTAAAGGGCGTGTTTCGATTCCACAGTTTTTAGTCGTAAGTTTTTACACTTTTTTCATATCACATACATTAATAACCAATTTTTGGGAATTTTCCGTCATAAAATTTTCTCAATCACCCTGATCTAGCACCCCCCTGTTGTTAAATCGCCCCCGGGGCGAGACTGCCAACGATTGAAATAATAGTGCTTCGCGCCTGCGGGGCCGTAAACCGGGCTCACGGCGCCGCCCGTATCGGGGCTTTTCGTACATCGTGCGCCACAGACGTACATTGCAAAATGGCCGTCTTTGGGCGGTATTTTTCGAATATTCTGAGTGACATTTTCGAAATCCCACCTCCAGTGCCTCTTTCAAGCTCCCCCTTATCACCCAATTAGGCCTACAGGCCAACTCCGGTTGATCTTAAGCTTTTAAAATCCAAAAGAAAAAAGCTCTAGGCCCACCAAATTTTAAAAAAATCGGAAAGGTAAGAAAATTTAAGTGCCAAAAAAAGAACCGTGACATTTTTTTCTACCGCCAAACCTGGGGCATGTTAAAATCCCCCCAAAAAGGTGACGTAGAAAGATTTTTTTTTTTTTAAATTTCCCCACCAAAAAACCCGGAACATCGATGTAACCCTTTTTTTAAAAAGGGAAAAATCGAAATGTACCACGTCGCCAGGCCCAAACAAAGAGTATGGGCGAAAAGTCGTGCCCAGGGGGTGGGTGTTTCCGTTTTTTTTTGACAGATCGAAAAAACCCCGCAATAGGGTTTGGGAACCGGGGCGCGAGGGGGGCGATTTTTTTTTCAAAATCCGAGATAAATTTCCCGGGGTGAAAAGCGCCCAGTCTGCCCCCCCCGGGTGGGGAAAAAGCCCCTTTCGGTCCGCCAAATGGGGGCCCCCCCCAAAATGTGGGGGGGTTAGAGACTCAGTAATGTAGAACGAACGATACGGTACGAACGTACGATACATACATACGATGATACATCGATACGATACGATACGATAAGATAGTACGATACGATACGATAGATAGATAAAGATAGATAGATGGAGGATAGATGAAGGTAGATGATAGATAGATAGATAGAAGAAGATAGATAGATAGATGATAGTAATTTGATATAGATAGATAGATAGATAGATAGATAGATAGATAGATAGATAGATAGAAGATAGATAGATAGATAGATAGATAGATAGATAGATAGATAGATAGATAGATAGATAGATAGATAATTAAACGAAGGAGCGGAGCGACCGAGTGTCTCCATTCAACTCAAATGGCTCTCATTCTGTGATTCTGTCTGTCTGTCTGTCTGTACGTCAAAAATCAGCCGAACCGCTGAACAGATTGGGCTGAAATTTTAAACAGACATCCGGTTCGAGTTTACTGAGAACTGCTAACAAAATCAGCTAGATCTATTGCGATTTAATCCTACAATAAATAAAAATGTGATTTTTAAAATATCGATAGCATTTGTTTAGTAGCAGCTAGTGGGACGATAGCTACGTGGCTTGCATTGCCTATTGGTAAGCATATTGACTACCGCACGGAGGGTTGGGGTTCGATACCCGTTAGCTCGAATTTTTTTATATTTTTACACCCACATTTTATTTTTGAGGGTTGTTAAATGGGAAATAAATTATTAGGTGATTTTGTTTTATCTTGGAAATTTGTTAATGTTTCACGCTAATACGTTTTGATTGAACATGATTCACATTTTAAATGTTCAATTTAAATAACAAGGGAAACGCCAAAGTCGTTGTTATACGAGTGAGTGAGCCATGTGTTGAGTACCCGGTATCATTTCCCATACTGGGCTAGATCCAGCCTTAGGTATAGAGGAGGAAAGGGGATGTTCGCGGGTACTCAACACTTGGCTTACTCACTCGTTTAAGAACGACTTTGGCGTTTCCCTAGTGAGTGAGCCATGTGTTGACTACCCCGTAACATTCCTTTTCTTCCCCCTACCTTATGCCTCCCTATCCTATCATAGGCTAAAATGGCGCATTATTGCCTTACAGTTGACGCGCCCTTATACCATCTTACTTAAAACCCCTATTATTTATACCAATATAATTATCAAACTTAAATGCAATGGTTCCCGGGTACTCAACACATGACTCGCTCACTCGTCTAACAACGACTTTGGCGTTTCCCTAGTCTAGTTGGCTAAAGCGCCCTTATAGCCGAAATATGGGAGACGTGGGTTCAATCCCCTGGTCGGGAAAGATTTTGTAATTTCTGGTTTGTATTTTAAAAATTATTAAACATGTTTTGAAATGCATATAACGCAGTGTAGTCCATCATCTGTGACAATACCAAGGAAACATGGCCAGTACGAAATTCGTGAAAATATTGCAAAGTTTACTCAATCTACGAGCGGAATTTGGGGCTACCTTGACGTGCAACATTCGACAGACCTTGCATGGGCACGGCATTTCACGGCCAGGCAAATAACAAACAAAAAATATATATTTTCAAAATCTAAACCATTGTCGTTAAAATAATAATTAAACATTGGAAGCCTATCTTTCAATTTAATATTTCTTGTAGGTTTAAATCGCAATGGATCTAGCTGATTTTGTTAGCAGTTCTCAGTAAACTCGTACCGGATGTCTGTTTAAAATTTCAACGTAATCTGTTCAGCGATTCGACTGATTTTCAACGTACACACACGCACGCAGAATAACAGAATGAGAGCCATTTGAGTTGAATGGAGATCACTCTGTTCGGTGCGCTCACTCGTTTAATAATAATAATCAGTAGGTACTAAATAACTCAAATTACAGTAAATTAATGCTATTTACTAATATTATGAAGAAAATAAACGGTTTCTGTGAGACTGCCTTGGTGATTCACACGTTTTGCGGACACAATTCCGTAAAAATACGACAATGTAACAAATTCAATGTGTATGTGTACTAGCGAATGAATATTAAAAATCCACCACTTACGATTTAGAAGTCATCCACTTCATCTTCATATGTGTGTGTATTCAGAGTTGAGTTGGTGTTTTGAAATTCGTCATCCTCATTATCATCTTCGGTTGATCAGCCACAACACACACACACACACACACACACACACACACACACACACACACACACACACACACACACACACACACACACACACACACACACACACACACATACTGGCAAACCGTAACAAGTGAGGTCCGTGAATACACACAGACATTCTGAGACACGCCAAACGAGCAGAGATAGAGAATTGCGGCAATGACGACTTTGACTAATATGACGTCAGGGAACACGAATATCATAATCATTTTTCGATAACATGCGTTTGTGTATGGGTGAATACTAAATAAGGAGTGAGGTCCGTGATTTTTCAATACAATTAGAGGTCCGAGTGAATACACACATTACAAGTGAGGCTTTACAACAAAAGCCGTTAAAACGTAATTGCGGTCAATGTGAGGTCATACACAATGACCAGTAAAGTGTAAATGTTTATCTTGTGAGGTCGTTCATCATACAACTTTTCTAGACATTAATTCATTCATTAATGCATGTGACGTCCATGCAATGGGCTCTGTGCATTAATTAATACTAGGAAAAACGCTCAGTTGGACGCGTTGTTGAGCGAGCACCGGTACGTGCAACACGACCCGAGTACGACATTCCCATAATGTTACATTTCCATTTAGCTGAAAATTTGTAAAATAGGAGAGAATGGATAAAATCCACCGCCATCTAGAGGACCTTGACATCATTTCTTTGGGAAATCTATTTTAACTCTTGATTACTTCTAGGTGGCAGTACATAGTGACCAGAATTCTTGTGCGACTTTTCGTTGCCATGGTAACGTTACTTTTGTTAAAATGTAATTTCTACCTACACTACTTATCGGATCAAAATAAAATAAACATATTCGTGACCGGACGGACATTCTAAATGATTTGGCTACCTCAGATTTTGTCGCCGTTTAGTTTAAAAAAAAAACTTTAGATTAACTTTAATGTAACTTTATAACTTTTTGAACGATTTTGCCACAAAACTAATGGCATTCAATCGGGAACGAAACTTGCGGATGGTCAAAATTTCAACTCGATCCGAGCCTCCGTTCGACCGCTATCATGAGCCAAAAAAGCTGAGCGACTTTCCGTTGCCATGGTAACGGGACTTTGTTATAATGTAATTTCCATCTACATTACTTATCGGATCAAAATAAAAATAACATATTTGTGATCGGACGGACATTCTAAATGATTTGGCCACCTCAGATTTTGTCGCCGTTAAGTTTGAAAAAAAAACTTTCGATTAACTTTAATGTAACTTTTTAACTTTTTTAACGATTTTGCCAAAAAACTATACAGCAACTCGCCTAGGTAGTATGTACATGTTGCAAAATTTCAGGTCGATCAGAGAAACGGTGCGACCTGTATCGAAGCAGTAACAGAAAAAAAAGAAAAAAAAACAGACATTCGAGCCATAAGAGTCAAGTGACGACGCTCGCTACGCTCGTCAATTATATATTAATAATATAACCTGCAATTTTATTTAAAAATAAGTGTAGGAGCCCTAAATTCAAACTTCAGAACGAAACCATACTATTGATTATATAATAACTCGATATCACCATGGCCACTTATTAGGGCCGGTATAAAATACAGTTATTGTTTTATTCTCGAAACAATTTATTTTCATATAAGTGGTTTTGTGTCATTGTTTCAATCTCGTTTCGCGTGAAACTATGCACCTGGACCAAATCTCTAAAACTAGCCCACTTATTGTCCTCTCATGTAATTATTACATTGTTACACTGTTTTAAAAAATCGTCAATTACTGCAAATGTTTATTAGTAAATTACTGCACGTATTCAGTTTTTTTAATTTACTGGAAATGTTGTAGAAACTACAAATTAGACGACAAATGCAGTAAAAAAACTAATCAAATTAGCTTAAGTTGAATGCACCATCAAGGAAAATTAAGACAACGCCTTCTTAAAATAAATGTTATCACAGTCTGGAACTTCGACGAAACCAATATCAAATATATTTTCCTAACAAATATTAATCAAACGAGTTAATTGTTGCAAATAAAAACCGATTTTCTGTTAATTTTCGGCAAATGATCACTTTATTCTACGGACATTGTTTTCAGTGTCTTACTGCATATAGTTAGAATATTATAAGGTCAGTAGTAGTTAACTA